>OZ020176.1:3106731-3149231 GCA_963971145.1 Sussaba pulchella | reverse complement strand
GATACCACAACCAAATCACGGATCCGATCGTCCAATTCTCCCTTACAGTGTATGTCAAAATGCGACAATAAGCGACATATATATATTAGGGCAGTTCTTACAAAAAAGTCTCGCTCCCCACCTTCCAAATGATTCTAGACCATAAAAGAGGAATTTTTATATTCTTCTCCGATTTTTAAATTTACCCTCTGCATTGCCCGAATTTATTTGAAAGTTTTCAAAATCATTTATGTCATATTTCCGATTTTCACGGAAAAGGTCGGAAGAAAAATCTGAAAAGCATGTATTATAAAAAACTATACCACAAGAATTCCAAAAAATTTGGCATCTGTCCGGCAAACATAACCTAAAAATAAAAATAATAGACGGCATTGCATTGTTTTTAGGTGTCACACAGCCGGTAAAAAAATCTAGAAATAATATATATCGTAAAAAATTATGTTAACAAGTAAGGAAAATTTTTTTGTGATTGGGCAAAAACTTAAAGTTAGCGAAAAAAGTGTTTCCAAGAAAGAAACATTTTTTTTTTAGGTCATGTCAAAATTTCAGGTTGAGGAACTTCGGTGACCTCTATGACCTTTAATTTTCATCCAAATTCTTTGATCCGTGCAATAGTTATTAATTTTTTACAGATTTTTCTAAACTAAGTACAGTGAAATACCCGATATGTTTTGTTTCAATTCCTTACTGGTGAGAGAAAACGGAAGCCACTGATAATCGCAAATCTTCAACTTTTAGTTTCACATCGCATTGAAATCGGAAATATCACATTATTTTTTATTCAATTTTCAAATGAAAGACCAAATTTAGAAAATTTAGAAAAAATGAATATTTCTTGAACGGGTCAACCGATTTGGATGAAAATTTCATATGACATAGACATTGCCGAGATTCTTCACTGGAAAAATCGGTGATCCTGAAATTTTTACGTAATCTTAACCAAAAATGATTTCTTTCTTTCAAAATTTTTTTTCGCTAACTTTATATTCGTGTACAGTTACGACATTTTTTCGTTACTTTCTGACATCATTTTTCACAAAACGTATTTTTTCTGGATTTTTTTACCGACTGCGTGACACCTAAAAAAAATGTAATGTCCATTTTTTTTAGGCTATGTTTGCCGGACAGCTGCCAACACGTTTTGGTCTCTTTGTGGTATAGTTTTTTATAATATACATTCTTTCAGATTTTTTTCGCCGTCGTTTTCGTATTAAACTCGGAGATCTGATATAAATGATTTTAAAAACTTTAAAATGAATTCAGGCAAAGTGGAGGGTGAATTTAAAAATCGGAAGAAAATATGAACATTTTTTGTTCGTGGATTAGAACCATTTGGAAGGTGGGGAGTGAGACTTTTTTTAAAGGTATAAGGACCTTCCTGAGATACATATGGGGTATATTCCACGTCAACTCAGACAGCTTTGACCCTTCGGCCAACATTTTTGCCCCCTAATTTTTTACCTGAATATATGTTGAAAATAAAGAGACCCGTAGTTCGTGGTTTTCCATTTTGAGGCCCCGCTTTTGAGATACAGTCAAATGAAGTTTTTTAACCATTGTCCGTATTTGGTCATTCGAATCGATATATTTTAGCAATAGTTAGTGATAAAGGGAAAACTACAGATGTTTTCTTTTTGTTTTTGCACGCTCTATACGTCAAAAATATCTATGATTATGTAAGATAATGTTTGTTAATTATCCGTTGAACTCGTAAATAACTCCATACACCCCGTAAACAATGAAAATACGTGTATTCAACCCACTCCGGTACAGATTATCCGTCGATATGTACGCGGTCACGCTCCCGATCTATTTATTCTTTTATTCGGCCAGTTTTGTTCGTATCTCATCGGTCGTCAATAGCAATAACTAACAACGCAAGCATTTTCCTAGTGCGACGCAAACTCGCTGGCGCTCGCTTGCCGCCGCATTGCGCCACGCTCGCATGTCTAATCCCCCTTTCTCTCTCTTCCCCTCCTCTCTCGCTTTTATATTATTCCACAATTATGTTGCGCCGATGTAACAATTATTCATTAACAATTGAAAATTAAAAGTTAAATAAAACAAAAAAGCTCATTTTTTTTTTAATTTTCTTTTCTTAAATTCCTTGATTAAAAACAAAAATGTTGAGACATCACCGGAATTCGGGATTGACTTGGTTCGGAAGTTACAGCTTTTTCAACGGGCTTACTGGTTAAACAAATCGATGTATCTCAGCAAGGATTAGTGATAAATTGAGAAACTGTCGGTGTTTTTTTTTTCGTTTTTGAGCTTCATATTTGATAAGGTTGTTCATAATCATGTTGCTCCTATGAAGCAATTGTTATTAACAATTCAATAATTCAAAATTGTGTAAAACTAAAAATATCCATTTTAGTTTTACAAATTATTTTTATGACACGCTGTGCGTAAAATGCGATTTTCACGCTCACTACGTTTGCGTCAAACCGCATTTACGCACCTTGTGACATAAAAATATATACGACACTTGTGCGAAAAACGTTTTCTTGGCTCGTGCTGAAAACTCACACTCGTCAGAACATTTTTTTTCGTACTAGTGTCATAACGTAATATTTTATGGATTCTTTACGCGAGAACAAAAATATTGCGACCTCACAGAGCTTAGTCCGACGTTTCGTTCGGAAGTTATGGTTTTTTTTTCTCATGAAGAACACGTTTGATGTAAAATAAATACATTTAAGCTATAATTTACGAACGAAATGTCTGAACAAGCTCTGTAAGGTCTACAAATTTTGTTTTTTCTTAAGGAATCCATAAGGAGAAGAATTCAAAGAATGAAATAAGCATATTTTCTTTTTTGCAATTTTTTTTAGATTTTATTCGTATTATTTTTATCGACATCTGAACTTCGAAACATGTAAAACTAGCTACAAGTTGGAACTTGCAAATTGCTTCCTCAGAAGTCAAGAAAGCTGGAAGTTTGAATTTGCAAGCTGTTCCCCCAGAATTAAAGATATTGTGAGAATCTCCTCCATGAGGAAATGATCTATATAAACTTGAGCTTCCTCATAGAGGAGATTCTCACAATATCTTCAATTCTGGGGGAGCAGCCTGCAAATTCAAACTTCCAGCTTTCTTGAATTCTGAGGAAGCAATATGCAAGTTCCAACTTGCAGCTAGTTTTCCATGTAACGTTTTCGTGTTAATTTATAGTCTATATATGTAGCGAGGTAGGGTTCGATTGGTCAAAGCTGTCGTGAGTTCGAACGAAGCGTCACTTTTTCGAAAATTTCATAGTCCTATAAAATTCGATCCCCTTAACCGATCACCACGAGATTTCATGCAAGTACAGTCAAATATTGCTTTATACATGTAGTGAATCCGGCTTTAATCTGTCAAAGCTGTCGTAGGTTAGCACAAAACGAATATTTTACGAAAAATTCAAAATCCTGTGAAATCTGAACTTCTCAATGGATTTGGCCCAAATGCAATACCAACCAACCTTGGGTACAAACCTGTTAGTAAAGAACTATTTAGACGGATATCTCGAAAATTGTGATCTCTAACGTGTAAACGTCCTTTTTTGGTAATTCGAAAACGATCTAAAATCTGAACTGCAGCTTCTTGGCTAAAATTATAGCCAAGACAGGTATAATACAGCTGCACATGCCTACGAAATTTGGAGGCTGTCGGTGGAACGATTCCCGAATTATACACGTTTAAATTTTGGAAGTCCATTACATACACACACACACACACACACACGCACACGCACACGCACACGCACACGCACACGCACACGCACACGCACACGCACACGCACACGCACACGCACACGCACACACACACGCACACACACACACACACACACACACACACACACACACACACACACACACACACACACACACACACACACACACACACACACACACACACACACACACACACACACACACACACACGCACGCACGCACACACGCACGCACACACGCACACACACACATACATCCTTACATTTTCTCCAAATGGGTTTTCTCGACGGTTTAGCACATTCTGAACATAATGACAGGAAGATCTCGAAAAAAAAATTTTTCACCATAACATAGCTTCCTCCATGAGGAAGCAAAACATTACCTCCGAATACTCTGATTAATATTTTAATAAATGAAGAATCAATTTTTCCAGTATTATTTTGTTATATACCGTCATTTATACTACAAGTGACCGTGAAAATTTGCATTATTCTTCGAATTTAAGAATCCACACAATCGGATACAGGTATCCGATCGATGTTCAACCCATAAGAAACGAAATTCGATAAACGACTTGTATTATTCGAATATTTGGGTTTTTGTATTATTTTCTTTCAGTACCGACATAATTATCGACGGAAGTTGCGATGAAACTCACGGAGCTATCCTTAGTTGAATGAAAACGTCAAGGTCTCCCCATGTTAATCAAATGGGAAAACGAAATATACGATGAGCGACCTTAAGAAAATTTTTTGTCGAGCTGACCATTTTTTTTTTGGTCTCTGAGGCTAGTATCTATAGATTTTTCACTACCGTTATAATAGTCTAATCAACACAATAGTCTGTGATTTTTTTTAGATTTTTTTAGGCGTTCGATCAGGATTTTCTATTTTTCATCACGAACTTTGTATGTCAAAAAATATTCATGAAACGAAAAAAAAACTATGAAAACTTTTTTTTTTCGCTTTATCGAAAGAAATCAGAATTTTCCGGCATTGAGAAAATTAAAATTCGGCAAAAAAATGAGAATACATTTTTTTTAAAACCTAATAACAACTAACGATTAACTTAAATAATAACTTTCGATTTCGATACAAATTTAGAGTTTTTGGAGAAATTTAGAGGATGTCTGTCATTGGGTAAAGTGTCTGCGAAAAAAATTTCAGAATGGTACCTGCAACGGTTACGATGAAAAACAAACAAAAACCCTACGAAATCTCATAACCGCTTGTTATGTTACAACGAAAATAGTTGCTGCGTATTACAGTCCGAACTCCCAATAAGCAACCAAAAGCCCCCAAGGGGAAGAGTTTTTCTTATATATCGCATACCCCCACCAGGCGCGCGCTCCGCGCTTACTACCTCCGTCTGTCTCTCTCACTCTTTTCCGCATGCGATTCTCTCAACAAGCAACACACTCGAACAAGTTCCAAGTTAGAACTTCCAACTGAGTATTCGCCTCGCCCATGCAAAAACGTTTTCGATTGCGCGTGGCGATTTATTTCTCGAATTTTTGTTTCACGTTAATATACTAATTGAATATACTTATACTTATTGTGTACTAATTGCTCAATTGCGTAACACGCAATAGCAATTGCGTATTGTGTATAATTGCTTTTTTTTTCTTTTTTCTTGCTCTTTTTCTTTAAAATTGGCCCCGAGCCATGCTCGTTATGCCATCGTCTGGTGAGTATAAACGTTTTATTTTATGTCCATATTGTTTTATCCCATTCATATCAAAGAAGAAGAAGTCTATATCCGTGAGGATTCATCTTCAATGGCAGAGTTCGACTCTCTCGAAAACATTCCACCATCGGTTGAGTGCGTTGCGGGTCAAAATGATACGCAACAAGACCAAGACCCCTTTTATTTCAGCCCGTAAACTTTTGCCGTTTTATATAAGAATCTTTGAACGACCTTATCGTTGTTCTTTGTTATCTTTGTTTTTACCAAATAATTAATGATAATTAATTGTCGTTATGTTTGTTTTAATAAATACAAAAAATTTCTAATAAACTCGTAGATTTTGTGTTACATTCACACACGCACACACACATACTCACGCACGCATGCACACATAAATTTACACTGCAACGTTCACTCTATTTCGCCCGAATAATCAGTCCCAGGCTGGTTGCTTAAGGGGTTACATACACTTGTAATTTTCAAAAAATCGTTTTTTTTTTTTTTGTATTTTCTGAAGCTGCCAACGATGCGAACGGATTATTATATGGCCCTGGAATAAATGACTCCATGTAAGTTGAAAAAAAACGAAATTTACCACATGTAAAACGCTTTTGAAACTTTAAACGCGTTTTTCTCAAAACTATGTTTTCAAAATCGGTGATCAAGATTTCTCGAAAACGGCTGAACCGATCAGTCTCAAATTTTAACACAACCTTTTTAACTAGATTTTATAGTAATTAATCGAAGATTTTTTTTCTCCGATACAAATTTTCCATTTTATAAACAATTTAAGGCTTAAATTTTCGTTCAAAATCGAGTCTTTTATTTTGAGAAGTCGCCATTTTGTCAAAAATTATTTTTTCGCTAATTCCTTCGATTAAATACTAGATAATGTATTATATTAACGAAATTTATTTGGTTTTTTCATTTCAGATAATCCGGTCCAGAGATATCGTGATCACCGCAAAATTGGTTTTTTTTGCGGAGCTCTAGGAGATCGGCGATAGCAACATTCGCGATGATTATTTTTACAAATAAAAAATATGTAAATATATTATAAGGTTATTATAATATGTAGACCAATTTTCAAATTAATAAATTGAATAGTCTGCGCGAAAAAAATTCTTGAAAATCCGTCTTTTTAAAGCCTTCTAACTGTATGTAAGGCCTTAACTCGAGATTACGCGCAAAAAATTCTCGAGTACTCGAGAAACGGCGTAAAAAAAACTAAAACAAATCACAGACGTACCTTTCGACTAATATTTCGAATTGGCAGATTTTGGAGAAAAATTGGAGGTGGAAAAAGAAAAGTGGCTCAGTTGAAAAATAATGCTTTATATATGTGTAACAAGAATAATCTTAACCTTCCATCTTTTGTGCGAAAATAATTCAAATCTTGTACTATATAATATATGGGCGATTTTCAAATAGATTTAACTTCCATGTCCCAAGTTGAATCGGTGTTTCCAGGCCAATTTTAACTTTGTGAGATGCCTATACTACGTAAGATGAGCTGCTTTATTGATCCTCACAGATAAAATGTAAAATAAACATGTCTTAAGGCAGTATTCTCATGATAACATTGATGAATCCGCAGCTCAAGCACGTGTTCCTACATCCAATTTCTCATATTAAAAATTTGATAGTGCTATGAGTATTGATTTCGCCATAGAAAGCCTTGGGTACTTCATTTATACACATAATGCTGCTTCAAATGCAATATTTCTACAGTAGAGTTTCTAGTTGGTGGTTGAAAAAACTTTCCTTAAAGAGTTGTCTCTCGCTGTTGTGTCCACTCCAAAGCCTCTATAATTATGCAGTGTCTCATCTTGAAAACGGAAAATTTCCGCTCTGAAACTTGTTTCCACTCTGAAGCCATCGGGAAGCATGAGAAATCTGAACCTTCATTATAATGTATACTGAATTAATAGACGTAGACGTAGACGTAGGTGGATAGGCGTGGATGTAGATTAATTAGACTTTAATTAGTAAAAAAATAGTAATTGACGTCAAATAGCTTCCTAAATACACAAAATATATCCCGATACATATAGCTATAAAGATTGATAAAGATTTTTTTAATATCGAAAATCTTGATTCGATCGATTTTCAAAAGCCAGAGTTAAATCTGTCTGAAAATCACCCATATATTGTAATATAACTACATATAATTTTTATAGTAGTACTGAGCTCTGTGAACCTGTAAATCATGAAAACAAAATTTGAATTTCGCCAAAACTTTGACCCAACTGTCCGAAGTTGCCGAAATCTCCAGGAATACCCCATATACACTAGAACAAAAAATGAGAGAATATGAAAAATATCGCGAATTTTTTTATGTTTTTCAGAAGACTGTAACCCAGCGAAAAACAGTCGTAGAGCAATGATCCAAGGAGCGAATTGGAGCTCTATGTTTCTAGTCCTAAGATCCCAAGTTCGAATATTCTTACCATTTGCCATTTCAGAGTAGCCATAAAAAGCGTGAGGTAAAATTTTTTTTTTTAATTTTTGGCCTCCTTTGAAAAGCCCACGGGTTTTAAGAATTTCTCCTAAGTAGATCCATCCAGATGCTCTTTTAGGTGGATTTTTTCTTTCTAATTTGAGTGGTTGAAGCGTTCTGTGCAATGATTCGTTGTTGAGTTATGAGCTGTTGAAGCAAAAAAAACTTTTTTCACTTTGATGACTCATAACTCGGTACCAATGATTGTACAGAAAATCCAAGTACGGTTCTGGAGACTTCGAATTATTCGCGGTGAAAAGATTTTATTGTTTTTTGATTAAAAGATTTGTTTAGTTGCGAGAAACCTGGTTTAAGGGCGGGGTAAAGTTAAATCAGCGAAAAAGAAGCATGTTTTTAAGATTTTTTTCTGGCGATACAAATGGTGTTAATTTATTCAATCAATTTCCATATAATAATACAACATTTAGACAAATTTTTTTTCTTAATTTTCATTCCAAAATATTGAAAATTAAGCGGGTGACAGTGAATCTTCGGAGGCGCCTCGAAATAAAGTTGCTTTGAGGTGTTCATCATAACTCGCAAAAGAATCATCTGAAACAAAAAAATCAAAATGCATTCGTTGAAGGAGATGTTTTTCGAAGTAATCACGAGGGGATTTTTTTATTTTTTTATGTTTTATATTTTCGTAGCACTTGGAAGCAAAAAAACCGATTTTCGCTATAAAAATCAGCTAATTTCTTGCTGTGAAATTGATAATTATTGAAAAAAAAAGTTATCGACAATACCTGGTGAATTATGTGAAGAAGTAGTGTGCAAAATTTCAAAAGGATTGGTCCGGTAGATTTTGCGTTATCGTGAACACGGACTTTAAAAATGTCAAGTTTCAGAAAAACGCTTTGAAGTTTTGCGCACTGAAAAATTCGAAATAAAACTAGATAGTTTTCTTATACTCACACAGAGTCGTCGATGCCAGGTCCGTAGAGCAAAAAGCTTCTATCGACATGATCTAGAGCATCTTTTTGCATTTGTCTACGCAAAACTCTTTCTTCTTCACTGTCGTGCGCTGCTTGCTCATCTGCTCTAGTAATTTGCAACTTGTCAACTTGCTTGCCAACTACACTCAAATACTCATAACGTCGTCAATTTTGCTTTAATCGACTTGACACATCGAATTTTGACACAATATTCTTGAGATGTTATGCATTCAGTTGAAGTAATAAAAGAAAAATGAAAAAAGAAAATGTTTATACCTTACCCTGCCCTTAAAAACACGTTAAAAACTGAATTTTTACGACTATTGATTTGTCTTGGGATTACTTTGCAAATAATGAATAGACTAAGGATAAATTCAGTTTTTCTTCAACCTCAAAGGATCAGAAAGTAAGCCTTTAGAGCGCGAATCGCTGCGATTTTTTTTTTTCATTGTGATCCGAATGATTGAATATGGCGCTTTTGGTAAAAGTCAATTGGAGGACGAATTTTTTTTTCAATTTATTTTTTGAGGATGAAATTTGTTTTTCGTCGATAATCCATATGGTTCCGACAAAAAATGCTGATTATTGCAAAAAAAAAACGCGGAACATTTTTTTATTAATTTTTACGAATATTTTTTTTATCAAGAACTGATTTTCAATCATTTTTTGAGGATCACATTTCCATCGTCACTCAATACGCCTTTTGTCCAACAAAAAATGATGGTTATAAAAAAATAAAAATTCGTGTACAATACTCAATAGTTCGACTGGCTCGTCAGGAGCCGACGGTGCATACCCGTACTATTGCTTATCGTTTTCATAATCATAGACAACAATTCCGTCAGCAACTCATTTCGGTCGAAACGAGTAGTGGAACTACGCGGGTTCAACATCAATTTGGATAAGGTACATTTCTACCTTACCGACGGAAGGTTAGTAATCCGACCGGCCGATAAGACGGTTTGAGTCTCCGCTGTACCACCGATCGATACCACATCTCTGCCTCACCGGCATTGGCTTCGAGACCGACCTGTTTGACCGACGTGGTTGCCTTACCCCGTGCCTTTCGAATTCGGGAATCCCGGATCCTAATCATGGCCTAATCATAGCTCACATACGCTTGTACAATATTTACCTCATATATTGATAATATATTTGATACGTTATATTGAAAACAAGACTATTCAATTTAATTGCTGTGACTCTTTGCATCCATTACCGGCACTAGCTTATTTGACTCAGCAACACCGAAACAATGTTGGATTAGGGAATTTTGGTTAATTAGTCAATTGATCTTAATAATAAAATAATACATTTATATTGAACTTATTCATACGAATATCAAGTGTATTAGGTTCTGTAAACAAAATTTTAACTCATCCAAATTAATGCTCCCGCAAAAATTTAGAAAGCCCATAAATACGCTTGCTGTTTTATCAAACCTTGGGAATATACGCCTATAATACTTAATTTGATCAAAGAAACATTCTATCAAATGTCGTTCTTCGTATAGATGCTTATCGTATTTCCTCTGAATTTTACTATTCTTTTTTGGTGGAATGATAGCAGTGGGTTAATTCAGGGATTAATTAAGCCAGATTTACATTTTTTTCCCAAACCTCATGTGGTGTTTTATAACCAAGTACTTTACTTGGTAAATTATTTAAAAAATCTTCAATGTGTAATTGTTTTATTGTTAAATTTTTTTTATATCAGAAGATTTAGAGTAAACTCTGTGTATCATTAAGTTAATCTTCGCTACCAATCTTTGGTCCTATGTGTCGCGAGCTATAACCACTCTTATTTATTTCGTATATTTAGAATCTCTTATCCATCGATCGGTGGGTCATGATATATATGGGGTATTCCTGGGAATTTCGGCAACTTCGGACAGTTGGGTCAAAATTTTTCCCCCCCAATTTTTTCCATCAATATGTGTTGAAAATAAAGAGACACGTATTTCGGCGTTTTTTATTTTGAGCCCCCACTTTTGAAATACGGTCAAATGAAGTTTTTGAAGTATTGACCACATTCGATCATTCAAATCGATATATCTCAGCAACGGTTAGTGATAACTTGAAAAACCACAGGTCTTTATTTTTCGTTTTTGAACGATCTATACAATAAAAACATTTACGATTATGTTGCACAAATTTAACAATAAGTTATAAACAATTCAAAATTAAAAATAAAATAAAACAAAAAACGCACTTTTAATTTTTGAAATGTATTTTTTTTTAATTCCTTGAACAAAAACGAAAATTTAGCCACCTTGAACTTTTTGGGCCGACGCTTCGTTCGGGAGTTATAAATTTTTTTGTCACAAAAAACCCGTAAGTTTACGTATTTTATTAGTAAAAATTTGCATTAAAAAAAAGTACCCTTAATTATTGAAATATATTTTTTTTCAAATTCCTTGGACGAAAAGAAAAATTTTGAGACCCGGCCCGACTTGGGCCGACGTTTCGTTCGAAAGTTATAGCTTTTTTTGTCTTAAAAAACTGGTAAATATACGTATTTTATTAGTAAAAAATTGCATGAAGAAAAAGTACCCTTAATTATTAAAATATATTTTTTTTCAAATTCCTTGAACGAAAACGAAAATTTTGAGACTCGGCCGGACTTGGGCCGACGCTTCTCTCGAAAGTTATAGCTTTTTTTCTTAACAACCGGGTAAACATTTACGGGTTTTTTGTGACAAAAAAATCTATAACTCCCGAACGAAGCGTCGGCCCAAAAAGTTCAAGGTGGCTAAATTTTCGTTTTTGTTCAAGGAATTAAAAAAAAAATACATTTCAAAAATTAAAAGTGCGTTTTTTGTTTTATTTCAATTTTAATTTTGAATTGTTTATAACTTATTGTTAAATTTGTGCAACATAATCGTAAATGTTTTCATTGTATAGAGCGTTCAAAAACGAAAAATAAAGACCCGTGGTTTTTCGAGTTATCACTAACCGTTGCTGAGATATATCGATTTGAATGACCGAATGTGGTCAATACTTCAAAAACTTCATTTGACTGTATTTCAAAAGTGGGGGCTCAAAATAAAAAACGCCGAAATACGTGTCTCTTTATTTTCAACACATATTAATGGAAAAAATTGGGGGGCAAAAATTTTGACCCAACTGTCCGAAGTTGCCGAAATTCCCAGGAATACCCCATATATATATATGTGGCATTCCATGACAATTTTTTTTAAAGTTTTTAAAAATATCATTTTTGAGTTTTTTTTTGGAATAAAAAAAACTAAAAAAAGAATGTCCGTTTTTTTCCCTGAAAGAATTCACAGAATTCTTATGAGTGATAAGAAAATGTTCAAACTCTATTGCAAGATGGAGCTCTCAAAACTACCGGAGAAAAAAAATAAAAATTAAAAAATTGTGTACGTGACAAATGCAGCACCAATATTTGTTGGCAAATTTTTTTATTTTTATTTTTTTTCGCCGGTAGTTTTGAAAGATCTATCTCGCAATAGTGTTCGAAAATTTCCATATAATTTATAAGAATTCCGTGACTTTTTTCAGGCAAAAAAATCTCAAACAATACAGGGTGTCCAATTTTTATCTTACATTTAATTTATCTCGAAAAATACTACTCCGATCGAAAATTAAGTACAACAAAACTTGAAGGGCCTGGAAGAGGACGTACGAAAAAAAATTTTTTTTCGGTCAAAACGCCAAAATGGCGGTTTCAAGGTGGCTAACATGTTTTTTTTGAATGGAACCATACTTATTTCTTCGCATCAAAAATGTTGTCATGTCAAAACTGACAACTTTTGTGAAAAACTTTTTTCGATAAATCTCATAATTTTGTAGGTTAGAACACAATTTTTTAATTGATTATTTTAGCGTTATCCAGGATGTACCACGAGGAGGTAAAGTCATTAACATCCCATGTGTAAGTGTAAGTATAAGTGTAAGTGTAAGTGTTAGTGTAAGTGTTAGTGTAAGTGTAAGTGTAAGTGTAAGTGTAAGTGTAAGTGTAAGTGTAAGTGTAAGTGTAAGTGTAAGTGTAAGTGTAAGTGTAAGTGTAAGTGTAAGTGTAAGTGTAAGTGTAAGTGTAAGTGTAAGTGTAAGTGTAAGTGTACGTGTAAGTGTAAGTGTAAGTGTAAGTGTAAGTGTAAGTGTAAGTGTAAGTGTAAGTGTAAGTGTAAGTGTAAGTGTAAGTGTAAGTGTAAGTGTAAGTGTAAGTGTAAGTGTAAGTGTAAGTGTAAGTGTAAGTGTAAGTGTAAGTGTAAGTGTAAGTGTAAGTGTAAGTGTAAGTGTAAGTGTAAGTGTAAGTGTAAGTGTAAGTGTAAGTGTAAGTGTAAGTGTAAGTGTAAGTGTAAGTGTAAGTGTAAGTGTAAGTGTAAGTGTAAGTGTAAGTGTAAGTGTAAGTGTAAGTGTAAGTGTAAGTGTAAGTGTAAGTGTAAGTGTAAGTGTAAGTGTAAGTGTAAGTGTAAGTGTAAGTGTAAGTGTAAGTGTAAGTGTAAGTGTAAGTGTAAGTGTAAGTGTAAGTGTAAGTGTAAGTGTAAGTGTAAGTGTAAGTGTAAGTGTAAGTGTAAGTGTAAGTGTAAGTGTAAGTGTAAGTGTAAGTGTAAGTGTAAGTGTAAGTATAAGTATAAGTATAAGTGTAAGTGTAAGTGTAAGTATAAGTGTAAGTGTGAGTGTGAGTGTGAGCGTGAGTGTGACCGTGAGTGTGAGTGTGAGTGTGAGTGTGAGTGTGAGTGTGAGTGTGAGTGTGAGTGTGAGTGTGAGTGTGAGTGTCAGTTTAAGAGTAAGTGTAAGTGCAAGTGTAAGTGTAAGTGCGTGCGTGTGGAACACTCACAAAGATTAGGTATCTGTGGCTCGTCACTTCCGCAGTATTTTTTGACTCCAAACCCTCTGTGTGACCGTACTCCGAACCCTTTCTAAAGATGTTCAAATATTCCACCATTCATGTTTAAGCATGCCTGAACTCGTCTCTCAAAGCCATCGACTGTTCGTAAGAGAATATCTCAAGTGGTTACTTATTGGGAGGGAGGTTGAAAACGTCTCATAACTTTTACACTCGACTTTCGCTATAACGTGCTTGCGTTCCAAAACTTTCGACGATTTAAAAAAAGAGTAAGGGTTTGTTGACACAATGCGTGTCTGACAATCTTAAAACTAATGAGGGATCGTCTGGTTGAAAATTATTTAAACACGTCACAAATAACGTATGAAATCATTATCTGTTAATATCGGAAAATTTTTGTAAAAGGTACAAAAAACTGATGTTTCTTCTGTGGCGTTCGTGACGAGACTGGCACGCAGTGGTGCGTCGTTTGCGAGCGTAAGAGGGGGGGACAGAAGAATCGAGAACGGTCACGGAGACCGGTCGGAGTACGGTCACAAAGAGGGTTTGGAGTCGAAGAATACTGCGAAAGTGACGAGCCGCAGAGACCTAATCTTTGTGGGTGTTTCACACGCACGCACTTACACTGACACTTACTCTTAAACTTACACTTACACTTACACTTACACTTACACTTACACTTACACTTACACTTACACTCACACTCACACTCACACTCACACTCACACTCACACTCCCAGTCCCACTTACACTTACACTTACACTTACACTTACACTTACACTTACACTCACACTTATACTTATACTTACACTCACACTTACACTTACACTTACACTTACACTTACACTTACACTTACACTTACACTTACACTTACACTTACACTTACACTTACACTTACACTTACACTTACACTTACACTTACACTTACACTTACACTTACACTTACACTTACACTTACACTTACACTTACACTTACACTTACACTTACACTTACACTTACACTTACACTTACACTTACACTTACACTTACACTTACACTTACACTTACACTTACACTTACACTTACACTTACACTTACACTTACACTTACACTTACACTTACACTTACACTTACACTTACACTTACACTTACACTTACACTTACACTTACACTTACACTTACACTTACACTTACACTTACACTTGCACTTGCACTTGCACTTACACTTACACTTACACTTACACTTACACTTACACTTACACTTACACTTACACTTACACTTACACTTACACTTACACTTACACGTACACTTACACTTACACTTACACTTACACATAGGATGTTAATGACTTTACCTCCTCGTGGTACATCCTGGATAACGCTCAAATAGTTAATTAAAAACTTTTGTTCTAACCTAGAAATTATAAATTTTATCGAAAAAAGTTTCTCACAAAAGTTGTCAGTTTTGACATGACAACATTTTTGATGCGAAGAAATAAGTATGGCCCTATTTTCAAAAAACATGTTTGCCACCTTAAAACCGCCATTTTGGATTTTCGACCGAATAAAAAAAATTTTTTTCTACGTCCCCTTCCAGGCCCTTCAAGTTTTGTTATACTCAATTTTCGATCGGAGTAGTATTTTTCGAGATAAATTAGATGTAAGATTAAAATTGGACACCCTGTATATTTTTTTTTAATTTGAAAAAAATTGGGCTCGTTTTTTTCGATGAGTACTTTCGAATGAAAAAATATGAAAACGATCCAAAAAATGACCGCCAGGACTCGATTGACTTGTCATGGAATGCCCCATATACAGGGTGTCCCAATAACTATTAGGACCTCAGATATCTTCGAAACTACTAGGTTCACAGAACTATTTGCCAGATCAAAATTGCACAGCACGAAGGGGGCCATCCAATGATACCAAAGTGCCTACTCCCACCTCCACCCCCAACCCAGGGGGTGGGGCAACTTTGAAATCTTAAACGGGAACCCCCATTTTTTATTGCAGATTCGGATTCCCCATAAAAAAATACGTAACTTTTATTTCAAAATTTTTTTTCGATTCGTGATAACGTTGTGAACATTATCTTTTAATGTTCCCCATAGAAAGAAGTCTAAAGTCATGTTGATACCACATGGCTTGTCGTGTAAATAAAGGCACCTCTTCTAGCAAAGGTCCCAATGTATCTTTGATAAAATTACTGTAGGTGTTGCCATTCAAATTTCCATTGATAAAAAAAGGACCAATAATTTTAGCACCTATGATTCCGCACCATACATTCCCAGACCATCGCCTCTAGTGTTCAACCTGCCGCAGCCAATGTGGATTTTTCGTTGCCCAGAAATGCATGTTATGCAAATTAACGTTCCCATGGTTTGTGAATGTTGCCTCATCAGTAAATAAAACGGTATTAAGAAATGACTCATTGTGTTGAATCTGACGTTGAATCGTTCGACAAAACTCTACGCGACTCACGAAGTCGTTCCCATGCAATTCTTGGTGAAGGCTAACATGGTACGGGTGATATTCGCGACGGTGCAAAATGCGGTCCTGGTCCGCTGGTCCTGGAAATGGCAGATTCTTTTTGAATTTGTCGCAAATTAATGTGAGGATCTCGAAACACACTTGCGAGCACACCGATTTCCATTTCTTCATTCGTTACGCGTTTCTGGCGTACACTACTTCGGACACTTAAGCTACCGGTTTGCCTAAGTTTATTACACACATTTTTAAATGTTTGACACGAAGGCTGAGACCAACGCGGATATCGTTCACCATACAAGGTTTTTGCCCTTGCAGAATTTTGTTGGCATTCGCCATAAATGAGAAGCATATCGACTTGCTCTTCAAACGGATACATTGTACTCGATTGACCGATTTATCGATACTAATCGTATCATGTTTATCTTATCCTGCAAACTATTTGAAGTGTCCTTGAAACAGTGTTCATTTTCAGTGAAGTACGTATTATCATCTTTCTAAACTTTCTGTACCTGTCGAAGAAATGTGTACATAAACACGCACTACCGTGCTACTGTGTTTACTATGAACGTAGTAAATTGATTTACCACCAAAACTGTAAGTATTATCGCCTTTCTGTACTTTCGGGGATTTTTTTGCGATTACAGCACCATCTATCACGAATCGAAAAAAAATGTTGAAATAATAATTACGTATTTTTTTATAGGGAATCCGAATCTGCAATAAAAAATGGGGGTTCCCATTTAAGATTTTAAAGTTGCCCCACCCCCTGGGCTGGGGGTGGGAGTGGGAGTAGGCACTTTGATATCATTGGATGGCCCCCTTCGTGCTGTGCAATTTTTATTCAGCAAATAGTTCTGTGAACCTAGTAGTTTCGAAGATATCTGAGGTCCTAATAGTTATTGGGACACCCTGTATACGCGCCGGGGGGGAGCTAGTTCGCCGGCCCCCTGGTTCACGGCGCACCAAGCCGGTGAAACGGCTTCCCCGACCTCGCTGGCAATTTCTCTTCTCATTTCTGGCACTACTAGTCCAGTCATTATAAACATTTGATAATGCAAGTCAACCGAGAAAGCTGATTTTTGGATATGTTGGAGAGGAGGCTCAGAAGGGGAAGGCCTCAACTGTGAAACTGACTTTTTAATAATACTATCATAAGTCGATAGTACATTGAAAATTATTGGACACCTGTCCCGGCTTCTTTGAAGGTGGGCCCCAGTTGAATTATTATTAATTTTTTCAAATCACGGTTGCGGCAACAGATAAACGAGATGCCAGTCGCGTGCTATGCTCTCACCAAGCGCCGATGGCGCAGGGCGAAAGGGCTAACTAACACTAACCCAGTGATCATGATGTCGCTGGTTCGGATCCTGCTGATTCCATTTTTTTTTTATTGTTATTACTGCAATCGTGCTAACAATTATTTTGTGACGCTCCCCCAGTCAATTAATTTTTTTTTAAATAGTTAGATTAATGAAAAAACAAAATCATGCAGACACTTTTTGGATTATTTTCGTAAGTAATTGTGATTTATTTTTATTTACATACTCGTAAATAATAGTTATCGTAGAAACATTTAAAACACAACGAGCTTCGTCTGATTCGTTCGTGAAGTCACGGTAGAAAAGCGAATTTGTCGGGCTTAAGCACTTTTCCGTACCTTCAACGTATGGTCGGTGCACTTGAAAGAAGACCACCTGCAAATTGTGTGGCATGGGTCATTATCACGGAAACATCGAATGTACTATAATGAGAATTTCTTCTTCATTGACCAACACATATGCGGTCGAATCTGGCTGCTGTTTCAAGAGAATAAGATTCTCTTTCGACGAGAGGATATCATCTTTGAAAAAAAGTATCACAGCGACCTTCATTGCCTTGCCGATAATATGTGCGTAACGGTCGATTTCATATAGAGGCTCGACAGCAAGTAACTTCTCTTCTTCCAATAAGGACTAGGAAAATTTCATGGAGTTTGTAAGATCAGTGAGGAAAAGTTTTCATCAAGTACACTGTCGTTAATTGTGAGATTTTTTTTCCGACTGATGCTCGCAAATTGTTATGTACCATTTTCCGCCAAAGACGCACTATTCACTGCAGTTACGGAAAAAATGGAAATCAACGACGAATGCAGGCCGCCCGTCTGTCTTTCCTCTTCCATGAACCGTTACAATGTATCTTGTAACTCTTCGAAATGTAACGCATTTGTTTATCTCGTGTATAACATTTAACAAAATAAAATCGTTTGTTTAACAGAAGAAGAAGACAGTCGGCCTGCATACGACGTGGATTGACTTTACAAACTTCGCGAAAGTCGCCTGGTCCTTATTGGAAGAAGAGAAGTTCCGTATACCCGAGCTTCTGTATGGAATCGACTGTTCGGCACGTGTTATCGGCAAGGCGTTGAAGGACGCTGGAATACGTTTCGTCAAAGAAAATGTCCTCTCGATGGAAGATCATCTGAGCCTCTTGGAAGAGCAGCCCGATTCTACTACGTATGTGCTGGTTAGTGAAAAAAATTGGAGTAGATTGGATCATATCATTGAAGTATATTCTACGTTTCCATAATAATGACCCAAACCAAAGAATTTGCGGATTGTCTTTTTCCAAGTGCACGGAAGAAGGGGATGATGATACTTTCAAAGACGTCTTCGAACCCCCCTCAAATTTTGAGTACCACTCGAGTACAAACAAAAAGCTGTGACTTATGATCAAAAACACCCGAATTACAGCATAAAAACGTTGAATCGGGCGTTTGCGAAATTGAAAAGAAAAGAATATCTGGCTAGGTGGAAATCGGATGTGGCAAACGGAGGATCATTTCACGACAAAGTGGAAATGATCAATGCAGAGTCATTCGCACGTTTTCGAGAAGCTCGGAGGAATCATGAGCAGGTGAAGTTACGTTAATAGATACAATAAATATCCACAAGAAAAATAATAATATTTCTAATAAAAAAAGTACTCGATTTACATAAACAAGTCCATAGAGATTGTAATGAAACATGAATATTCATAGGTCTAGACTAGAACCCCCCTACAATGGGTAATGTCCGTGGCTTTTCCCCTTTTGAGTGAGAATTTCCAGTTCATCGCTAGTCAGTCGTGGGCTAGGAATTTCAAAAAAAAAGTACACATGCGGAAAGTCACAAAATCTATCAGTAAGAATGACGTTGCATCCCTGGACGAGACAGTTGCGGACAAGAAAGAAATACTTATTAGAGTATGTGATCAGAACTGATCAGTCCGGTTGCCACTTCGAAAAGGTTATGGATCGTTCCCTTGATTTCCGAGGCTCCAAAACTGTCCTTGTGCCGAAGAAAAATTTAAACGAAATAACGCTGTTGTGCCGGTACACCGCGTGAACTTTAGGGAACGGGTGTGGAATCGGTTACACAATTATTTTATTTTTGTTTGTGAGTTCTTGCCACAAGGAATTGGAATTCGAGTAAAAGTTTAACGATTAATTTATTCACTGTGATAAAAAACTGATGGATTACAATAATTGGTACAATGTTTGATTTTTACTTTAACTTTAATTATGACCGGATCGCGTAGAACTGGTTATCACCTAGACGTTCGAACGGTAACGTAATTCCGCGATTCGGGGGTCGTGCAGAAGGCAGTTTATTCCTTCGAAATTTTGCTTAAGACTTTAATTCTGACCGGACGGCGTAGAATTGGCTAACACCTAGACGTTCGAACTAGAATGTAATTCCGCGGTTCGGGGTCTTGATGAAGGCAGTTTACCCTCCTGATAATTATTCGAGACTGCCTGTCGGGTGGTCGCTATGTCACCCATTACGACTCTCATCCGAGAGTGTATTTTAATGCTGACGGTTTTGTCAGCATTGTCCTTGATTTGACTTTGAAGTCGCTCGTAAGAATGCTTCGGTAAGCAACTCCATCTTTGCGACGTGAATTCAGAGGTGAATAATTAAACTGAATATTGTAGTAACGGAAATGCCTTATTTCCGTTGATACTAATATTAATAATTCGATAGAAAATCAATTCAAAATTCAATAAAAATGCGGGGCACCACACCCCTCCCCCCTGAAAAGTAAAAATTTACTTTTAGCGAAAATTAATTTTTACTCCACTTTTACTTTACTTTAGTTTTACGGGTCTATTCTATTCCTATGTCCTCGCAACGGTTATTGGTGGGCAATAATATTGTCGGGTGACGGGGTTAACTTCGAGCCAGCTGTCTGGCGAGAGGTCTCTCTTCCCGTTCTTCTCTTGTTGCCGTCTGCTTCTGTTGTAGTCCGGTGACCCCGAGACTCACTGATACGGTAGTAGCTCGGGACGTCGAGGAATTCTGGTGACGTCTGTAACATAGTAAGCAGGCTACGGCGCAGGCTAATGTTATCACGACAATTGTTCCCGTACCGAGAGCGAAGGGCATAGTAATATTCGATTATTTTCACTTAAATTGTCTCTAAATTTTTTAGGGGCACAAGGGGGCACTGGGTCCGCGTTGGTCGATGACTTCCCGATGTCGGAGAAGGTCAGGTTTCTGAGGGGAAGATAGTCGTCGGTGACCATCTGGGTGACCTTCCTTCCCGTCCGCTGAAACCTCGGGCGGTTACAATGCAATTACCAGTCAAAGCCAATATACCTGTCCCTATTAATATTTCATGTATCGTCGGTTGACCGTTACGATTTTTACTGTTTTTCCTTCATTTGACGACTAAGATGGGTCCATAAGGAATATTATTCTTACTTTTATTTTTTATTTTTGCCCCCTCAGACGTTCCGCGCGTATAGGGGTGTATTCCCGCTACCCACGGTGTCTCTTTAACCCTTGTCGGACCGTGAGAGGGGGTCAAGAGGCCCCTGCGCGATTCTATCGTCGGGGTGAGGGTGGGCATTGTTGCTGCCCGAATGGACCTTGCTGTCTCTTTCGCTCTTGTACAAGATGCGGGTGTAACCCCCCTCGTTCCTCTTGAGTAGCGTAAAGATGTCGTCCTCCTTGTCGTTCTTGCACGGCGTGGGCGTCTCGCTGTCTTCGTCGCTCGTGCGCGATGTAGGCGTCTCGCCATCTCCGTTGCCTTTGCGCGACGTGTTCTTGTCGTTCTCCTTCTCGCTCCTGCGAGGCGTGGGCGTTTCGCCGTCTCTGTCGCTCTTGCGCGATGTGGGCGTCTCGCCGTCTCCGTTGTCCTTGTCGCTTCCTTCTCTTGGTGGGCGATGCGCTAGCTGCCCTGACTGTTGCTCCGTCGCACTTCGAGGGCCTCGCGCTGTCCTTCTTGCCGCGTCTCTCTACGCGGTCGTTCGTACTGGCCCCACTCTTCCCGTTGTCTTCTTGGACGGATTGTGGTGGGTCAGTGACGAGAGGAACTGTATCCTGCTGATTAGCGTTGTCCCTCTTCCGTGGAGCGCCTCTCGCTCTTTTTTGTGCCTGAGCTCCTATTGCTGCGTGGATGCGGCTTGAAGCGTCGGCTTCTGCGTTTTGTTTTCCTGTCTCTGTGTTCGAGTACACTGAGCGTCTTCCTGGCGCCTTGGCCGTGTTATCGTTCGCCGGCTCTGGTTGCACGTTGGGTTGTTGCACCACGCGAACGTCTTTGCTCGCGTTTGCGAGGCTTATCAGGCATGTTTTACCCGCCGGGGGCGTAATGCACGACCCCATCACTACATCTGGAGTTATCGTGCATTTTTCGACAAGGCCTATGAATTTGCTTGCTGTTTTAGCGCGCACTATCGTCTCACTGCGCGCTTCTTGTGATACTCCGGATGCACCGTTCAACAGGGGCATTACGTGTCCGTAAATTTTTATTGTGTCTCCTCCGAAAATGTCGACTTTATGTTTTCGAATAAAATCCATCCCGAGGATACCCTGGACCGGTAGCGACACCGTTTTTGTCACTACGTGAAATGGGTGTTTTATTATGACGGCTGGCACCCCAAGAGCCAGTAGTGTTACGCCCTTGGGCCTGATTTTTTGACCCGATATTCCCTCGAGTTCGACGTTGCATTC
Source organism: Sussaba pulchella (assembly GCA_963971145.1). Classification (NCBI taxonomy): domain Eukaryota; kingdom Metazoa; phylum Arthropoda; class Insecta; order Hymenoptera; family Ichneumonidae; genus Sussaba; species Sussaba pulchella. The sequence continues at coordinate 3,127,135 of OZ020176.1, read as the reverse complement.
GTCGACGACGGTACCCGGCAGCAGGCAGTCGTCTCGTATGACGGAGCACTGCGCTCCGGTGTCGGCCTTCAGTGTCAACACACCGTCTGCGGCGCCCGGTGACTCGATGACGAAATCGTTTGCCGCACTGCTCGCGGGGAGGGTGACCGGAAACATTTGCAACGGAGTTGACCCGGCCCCGACTGTCAATGTATGAAGGCTCAGGGTCCCTATCGTTTTCCTCTCGTCTACCCCCGTATCAGTTTTTGATGGGGGCTTGCGTCCGCCCCTTTGCCCGTCGTCGGATTGCGACTTCTCATCTTCACTGTCGCTGGTTTTGCGCTCGTTTCGTCGGCGCTTTCTGTAGTCTTGGTAGGCATGTCCCTTCCTCTTGCAATACCTGCAGAAGAGCTCAATCTGGTTCACGGCCTTGACTGCCTGTGGTAGAATTGTACGCTTTGGTTTCTGCGGGCAGTCTCGACTCAGATGCCCCGGCTCGCCGCGGGTGTAGCAGGTTTTTTCCTCGTCGGCTTTGGGCTGCGTCGATGCCGATTTCCGTTAAGATTCGCCCTTCGACGCCCCGGACCCCGTTGGGTTAATCGCCTCGGCTATTTCTACTGCTGCTACTACGGACTCGTGGAGGGTTGCGCAGTTTCGCGCCCTCACGAGCACTTGTACTTGCCCCGTGAGACCGTTTTCGAACGTAGCTTGTTTCTGCGTCGATCCCTCAATTGCTTGCGCGTCTCTCTGGGACTCGTTTTCGGTCAGCCTATTGACCATTTGAGACGTGATCGTCTCTACTCGCGTCGCGTATGCTGCGACGCTTTCTCCTTGTCCTTGACGCGCTGTGTTTAACTCCAATTGCAGGGCCGTCAGCGGTTTTTGCTGACCGTATAAGCGAACCCCCCACCTCTCCCCCCCCCCCCCCCCCCCCCGGCCACTAGTTCCGTACGGAGTTCCGCGAATGTAAATATATTTTTGTGCATCAAATCTATTGCCGCTCTTCCCTTGACACGATTTCCGAGGACCATCTCGAGCAGACCGTTGTGCTCCTCATAATCCACCCGTCGGCACGCGGCCTCGCAGGACCGGAGAAAGTATTGCAGTTCGTCTGCGCTGCCTCCGTGAAACGCGTCTATATACTTTGAAGCGTGCCACAGGGGCATCATCCCCTGTCGTCGTTCAGCGGAATTTCCCGGGCCCCTTTCGAGATTTGCTCCGCTTCGGAGTCGCTGTATCGCCTCTCCCTGTTCCCTCAGCTATTCCTGTAACGCCCCAATTAATTCTTCGGGGGTACCGTTGACTTCGCGAAGGGTAGCCGCGGTGCTTCCTCGATACGATGGGCCGACTCGCGTTAATCTGGCGCGGCGTCGGTCGAGATCGCGTTGCAGGGCCGCGACGGCATCGCGCTCGTCCAGACGCCTGCCATCCGGTGGCGTCAGGATCTGCGTCGTGGGAAGAGGAGGAGGAGGCGGTGGAACTCTGTATCGCGTTTCTCCTGAAGGGAGCAGGGAAGCGTTTACTGGCCTCGGCGGAGGGAGGCCTGCTTGTCGCGCTAAGGCTGCTATATCATCCTCTATCATCTGTCCCGAGACAGGTCGCGAGAAAATATCCCTGGGGTTCTCAAACTCGTGTTCCGAACCGTTATTTGTATATTCGGCAAACGAGGTACCCCGTCGTATGTTTACTCCGGCGCGATCGTCGGGGTATCTCGGGGTTGTACGAGTCTCGTCCGCAGGTGGCGGTGTCCCGGAGGGTGGTAAGGTACCCAACGCCCGGTTAATCCTTGCGGTTATTGCGGCTAGTGCCGCTGCCAGTTCTGCGACGGTTTCCCCTCCCTCAGGAAGGTCTTGTAACCCCCCTTGATGAGTCTCGGGGTCAGAAGTTTGCGAACCGTCGTCTGGCATATATATTTTTTTTTTTTTAGTTTTTTGTTAGGTTCTACCCTCTTTCGAAATTGCTTTTACGGACCGGTATCTATTTCGTTCGGAGCGACGCGGGACTAGGCTTTGACTGTTTATGTAATTGCAATGAATTCAACCGTCACTTACAGGTGGAAGTTCTCTGTTGCCATCCTTCGGTCCTGGTCGTCCGTGGAGCAGCTCTTCCTCGTCGTGCAGTGTCGGATTCGTCCTCGGCTGGTGCTGAGACGGCGAATTCCGGGCTTCTGCGACGTGAAGACGTGTGCTCGCTTTACTCGGTTGAGGGCCCGTCGTAATCCAATTCAAAATCGAACTATCACTGTCACTATTTGTTACGTGGCACAGTGTGTTTCGTTTCGAAGCACAGTTTTAACACAGCACTGATTTTAATCGTTTGAAACTGAATTTACTTGGCAGATCCCGCCGCTGCCACCAAATAGTTGTGCCCGTACACCGCGTGAACTTCAGGGAACGGGTGTGGAATCGGTTACACAATTATTTTATTTGTGTTTGTGGGTTCTTGCCACAAGGAATTGGAATTCGAGTAAAAGTTTAACGATTAATTTATTCACTGTGATAAAAAACTGATGGATTACAATAATTGGTACAATGTTTGATTTTTACTTTAACTTTAATTATGACCGGATCGCGTAGAACTGGTTATCACCTAGACGTTCGAACGGTAACGTAATTCCGCGATTCGGGGGTCGTGCAGAAGGCAGTTTATTCCTTCGAAATTTTGCTTAAGACTTTAATTCTGACCGGACGGCGTAGAATTGGCTAACACCTAGACGTTCGAACTAGAATGTAATTCCGCGGTTCGGTGTCTTGCTGAAGGCAGTTTACCCTTCTGATAATTATTCGAGACTGCCTGTCGGGTGGTCGCTATGTCACCCATTACGACTCTCATCCGAGAGTTTATTTTAATGCTGACGGTTTTGTCAGCATTGTCCTTGATTTGACTTTGAAGTCGCTCGTGAGAATGCTTCGGTAAGCAACTCGGTCTTTGCGACGTGAATTCAGAGGTAAATAATTAAACTGAATATTGTAGTAACGGAAATGCCTTATTTCCGTTAATATTAATATTAATAATTCGATAGAAAATCAATTCAAAATTCAATAAAAATGCGAGGCACCACAACGCAGTCCTACACCGTGCAATACAGTTTGACTGCAGCCGGAACTCTTTTGCCTCACGTTTTTATATGCACACCAGCAAGAAGCAGTAAATAAATTTGGCCCCCGGGTCATGAAAACCGTGGAACAATTGCCGGAAGAATTCGGAAATGTCATTGTAACATGCTCGAAATCGGGAAAGCTAACAAAAGAGCTTTTTATTGGCTATCTCAAGAAAGTCTTCAAGCCCTACGTTAGTGACAACAAATTCCTGTTACTTCTTGATTCGTGGAAAGGACATGCAGATTGCTAATTTACGATGACATATTTACCAATGAAGCAGACGAAGTTACTTGCACCGTTGAAGTCATTCCTCCGAAATGCACGCTCCTATGCCAGCCAATAATTAAAAAACTGCGAAATGCATCAGATTTATTGAAAGAAAAACGAGAAGTAAACACTCGCGAGGATGCGATAAAAATTCATTCGATCATCCACCACCAATTGAGCGCTCCGATACTTAACGATATGGTGAAATACGTTTGGGATGCGTCAAGATTGTTGCCGGACAAAATTTCTCTTACTAACGTGAATGAAGCTTGCTTACCGCTAACGCTTACCCGAGAAAGCTGCAAATGCAACGGGGTTACATTTATAAACTGCGCTCGTTGTAGAAATACGTTGTGCTTCAAATGTTTGTACGATGACTATCATCCACGAATATGTAAATGAAAGTGACTCACGGCTTGTTAAATGTTATTACGATATAATAAATGATATATTGTAACGCACTTCCCTACTATTTCTCCGCTTTCCCACGTCCTGCCGCCAGCCTCGCCTATCCTACTCATGAAAAATTTCCAAGAATCCTCTTGCATTCCAAACCTAAATAAATTCCTTTCCTTGCATCTGCTTTTCTCGGAACCCGTAACTTTTCTAGCCTGAGTAGTTTTCCAACGATTGACCAAAGGACTTTTCCAGACCCAAAACCTATGTAAATTCTTCTCCACGTACCCAAACCATCTGCTCCTCCTAGAAACCATAACTTTTCCGTTTCTTGAAGCTAGCCGCCACTGCGCTATCCGCCTGCAGCTGCTTTCCTTAAATGCCTGCCCACTCGCCCCCACCGTTCCAGTATAGTCCCGAGAACCTCCCGAATCCTCCCCACTATCATCATTTTCTCACACTTTTCCCTATATAAACTGCGTCTCGACAAGCCTACAGTAAGTCTATTTTCAGGAGTCATACGCGTAAGTTTGTAAAGTGTGTCTCGGGTGGTAGCCGAGTTGGCTATTCATTATTAATTTATCACATCACAATATTAAATGTTATCACGATATATTAAATGTTATTACGATATATTTAATGATATATTAAATGTCATAACGATATATTCAATTATATGTCAAACAATGAATTGAATGTTTCTACGATGACTATCATACATGAGTATGTGAATGAAAATAAATCACAATTACGTACGGAAATAATCCAAAAAGTGTCTGCATGATTTTCATTTTTCATTATTCCAACTATTTAAAAAAAAACTAAATGGACGGGGGAGCGTCATAAAATAATTGTTGGCACGATTGCAGTGATACTTAAGAATTAAAAAAAAAAAGGAAATCAACAGGATTCAAACCAGCGACATCATGGTTGCTGCGCTAACACTTTCGCCCTGCGCCATCTGCGCTTGGTGATGGCACAGCACGCGACTGGCACTCTGACCTCGTTCATCTGCCGCCGCAACCGTGATTTTAAAGAATTGATAATAATTGAACTAGGGCCCACCTACAAAGAAGCCGGGACAGGTATCTAATAATTTTCATTGTACTGTCGACTTATAATAGTTTCATTGAAAAGTCAGTTTCACAGTTAAGGCCTTCTGTTTCGTCTCGCTGTGAGTGAGACTGCAGTCGGGGTCGCGGTGGCGGCTCGGGCCGCGAGGTGGCAGCACCTCGTGGACCGGGTTGTCGCTGTGACTCCGGCGGTGGCCTTTCTCAATAGTGAGATGGTCCGTAAACTCACGTAGTGAGTCTATCTAACACGCAACAAGTGGCAACTTAAGCGCTTTCACCGGTTTCCGGCTTCATCGTCCATCATGGCTTCTGTTTTGTTCATCTCGCAAAAACTCTGTTCATCATAATCATGTGTTCTCGATCAGTTTTCGTACGTTATATTCGTTATCGCGTGTTCATTGTAGATTCAGTGCAGCAATCATAGTGTGCAGTTCAGGTTACGGTCGGTATTGCGACTCGTCGTGAAGTTCTGCGTATCATTCAGTGAGCGTTTTGAGGTTATGTTCACTACCGCGTGTTCATCGTACATTCAGCGCATTGTCAATTGTGTAAATTGAGTGCGCTGAATAAATCATGATCGTTCTCAAGAGAGAACATTAATTAGAGCGATAATTATTTGTACGATTTGTGTGATCAAGCAGTTAATCGCGTTCGATTAACTGCGGTGTGAAACTCAACACGTGGCGTGAGCCATCGTGCGTGATAATATTTGTACTGCGCTCTCGGCTCAATCATTACCGCTTTGTTGCTTAATTCATTTATTGTAAATTGCGAATCACATACATTCTTGGCTAATAATTAGCATCATTCACAATCGGTTCAGCGGCTTGTTCAACAATCACACTTGTCTTTTTCATCATAGCGTAACCATCACTGCGTGGCAGTTAATCATATACACTTTGACTCACAATTCATCTGTAGCCATGCTATCAATTTATCCTTATCTCATCAGTAACGTCACTCACCGTTCACCTATTACTGTAGTAATCATTCGACTCGGTTCATTCATTCAACAGTACATCCTCGTTAACTTCGCATTCATGCTTTAATCATTCGTACATAAGTTGTGCCTCGTCATAGCACACATACGCTTGTTAAATATTTACTTAGTCTATTGGAAATACAGGGTGTCCAATTTTAATCTTACGCTTAATTTATCTCGAAAAATATTACTCCGATCGAAAATTGAGTACAACAAAACTTGAAGGGCCTGGAGGGGGACGTACAAAAATTTTTTTTTTTTCGGTCGAAAATCCCAAATGGCGGTTTTAAGGTGGCAAACATGTTTTTTTTAAATGGAACCATACTTATTTTTTCGCATCAAAAATTTTGTCATGTCAAAACTGACTACTTTTGTAGAAAACTTTTTTCGATAAACCTTATAATTTCTAGGTTAGAACACAATTTTTCAATTGACTATTTTAGCGTTATCCAGGATGTACCACGAGGAGGTAAAGTCATCAACGTCCCATGTGTAAGTGTATGTGTAAGTGTAAGTGTAAGTGTAAGTGTAAGTGTAAGTGTAAGTGTAAGTGTAAGTGTAAGTGTAAGTGTAAGTGTAAGTGTAAGTGTAAGTGTAAGTGTAAGTGTAAGTGTAAGTGTAAGTGTAAGTGTAAGTGTAAGTGTAAGTGTAAGTGTAAGTGTAAGTGTAAGTGTAAGTGTAAGTGTAAGTGTAAGTGTAAGTGTGAGTGTAAGTGTAAGTGTAAGTGTAAGTGTAAGTGTAAGTGTAAGTGTAAGTGTAAGTGTAAGTGTAAGTGTAAGTGTAAGTGTAAGTGTAAGTGTAAGTGTAAGTGTAAGTGTAAGTGTAAGTGTAAGTGTAAGTGTAAGTGTAAGTGTAAGTGTAAGTGTAAGTGTAAGTGTAAGTGTAAGTGTAAGTGTAAGTGTAAGTGTAAGTGTAAGTGTAAGTGTAAGTGTAAGTGTAAGTGTAAGTGTAAGTGTAAGTGTAAGTGTAAGTGTAAGTGTAAGTGTAAGTGTAAGTGTAAGTGTAAGTGTAAGTGTAAGTGTAAGTGTAAGTGTAAGTGTAAGTGTAAGTGTAAGTGTAAGTGTAAGTGTAAGTGTAAGTGTAAGTGTAAGTGTAAGTGTAAGTGTAAGTGTAAGTGTAAGTGTAAGTGTAAGTGTAAGTGTAAGTGTAAGTGTAAGTGTAAGTGTAAGTGTAAGTGTAAGTGTAAGTGTAAGTGTAAGTGTAAGTGTAAGTGTAAGTGTAAGTGTAAGTGTAAGTGTAAGTGTAAGTGTAAGTGTAAGTGTAAGCGTAAGCGTAAGCGTGAGTGCGTGTGTGTGGAACACTCACAAAGATTAGGTCTCTGCGGCTCGTCACTTCCGCAGTATAGTCTTACGAACAGTCGATGGCTTTGAGAGACGAGTTCAGGCATGCTTAAACATGAATGGTGGAATATTTGAACATCTTTAGGAAGGGTTCGGAGTACGGTCACAAAGAGGGTTTGGAGTCGAAAAATACTGCGGAAGTGACGAGCCGCAGAGACCTAATCTTTGTGAGTGTTCCACACGCACGCACTTACGCTTACACTTGCACTTACACTTACACTTACACTTACACTTACACTTACACTTACACTTACACTTACACTTACACTTACACTTACACTTACACTTACACTTACACTTACACTTACACTTACACTCACACTCACACTCACACTCACACTCACACTCACACTCACACTCACACTCACACTCACACTCACACTCACACTCACACTCACACTTACACTTACACTTACACTTACACTTACACTTACACTTACACTTACACTTAGACTCACACTCACACTCACACTCACACTCACACTCACACTCACACTCACACTCACACTCACACTCACACTCACACTCACACTCACACTCACACTCACACTCACACTCACACTCACACTCACACTCACACTCACACTCACACTCACACTCACACTCACACTTACACTTACACTTACACTTACACTTACACTTACACTTACATCTACACTTACACTTACACTTACACTTACACTTACACTTACACTTACACTTACACTTACACTTACACTTACACTTACACTTACACTTACACTTACACTTACACTTACACTTACACTTACACTTACACTTACACTTACACTTACACTTACACTTACACTTACACTTACACTTACACTTACACTTACACTTACACTTACACTTACACTTACACTTACACTTACACTTACACTTACACTTACACTTACACTTACACTTACACTTACACTTACACTTACACTTACACTTACACTTACACTTACACTTACACTTACACTTACACTTACACTTACACTTACACTTACACTTACACTTACACTTACACTTACACTTACACTTACACTTACACTTACACTTACACTTACACTTACACTTACACTTACACTTACACTTACACTTACACTTACACTTACACTTACACTTACACTTACACTTACACTTACACTTACACTTACACTTACCCTTACACTTACACTTACACATACACTTACACATGGGACGTTGATGACTTTACCTCCTCGTGGTACATCCTGGATAACGCTAAAATAGTCAATTGAAAAATTGTGTTCTAACTTAGAAATTATAAGGTTTATCGAAAAAAGTTTTCTACAAAAGTTGTCAGTTTTGACATGACAAAATTTTTGATGCGAAAAAATAAGTATAGTTCCATTAAAAAAAAACATGTTTGCCACCTTAAAACCGCTATTTGGGATTTTCGACCGGAAAAAAAAATTTTTTTGTACGTCCCCCTCCAGGCCCTTCAAGTTTTGTTGTACTCAATTTTCGATCGGAGTAGTATTTTTCGAGATAAATTAAATGTAAGATTAAAATTGGACACCCTGTATATTTGATACAGTTTATTGAAAACAAGATTGTTAAAATTAATTGCTATGACCCCTTGCATCCATAACCGGCAATAGTTTATTTGATTTCAGTACCATCGAAACACCTTTCCTTTGTCAGAAAAGCTTACCTTCAAATTGTCGACCAAGATTTCTTATGAGCTTTCGCCGCTATCTTGAAAAAAGCGTTAATTTTGGTTTTTTTCTCGATAAGTCGGCTCTACGTCACGATACAGGAATTGTGCTCATTTACTTCTTTGTTGCTTTTTTTACGCTTGACAATTAAGGTTATATGCATTTTTCACCTACCGTTGATCGCGAAAGTGAAAAATTGAGAGATCTAGATTTGTTTTTTTTTCAGTTTTCTTCTTTTTTTTCTGTCTAGTGATAGATATCGGAAAAGTGTTAGGAAACAAACTTGTAGAGCATTTTAATACCTACAATATTTTCAACATTTTTTTGTTCGACAAAAATTACGACTTTTAGCGCGCCACAAATTCGGCAAGTCCGCGCGAAGTTTCGATTCCATATTAGCTTACGCGAATGTTGTAACGACTTGACGATTGAATGGAAAATCATCGAGGTATAAGAAAAATAAATAATACAGAAAAATTATGAATCACTAGTAAAAAATGTATTATGTTAATATATGTAGAATAATTAACCATAAAGATGATATGGAATATACATGTTTGACGATGCGAAAGAAGACGTCTCCTGACTGAATTGAGCGGAGTAAATAAATTACTACGATTCAAAATACTAAATTCACCGAAATTACCGAGCATAAATAAAACTATGAATAAACTAAGATGATCCCTTGAATTATTTCATCCTTTCTAAATTTATTTTATTAAAAATATTTTTTTATATCATACTTTTTACAATATATTTTTTAAAGTTTTGTTTTTTTTTTCGCACCCGAGTTTTTTTTTTGCAGTCGGGAGTTTCTCAAAATTTTTAATTTTTTAAAGTTTTTTTTTCCTGTGCGTCTGAGTTTTTTTTTTGCAGTCGGGAGTTCGAAGAAATGAACATAAATGAAGGTCCCTTTTCAATATTTATATATTTTTTTCGTTTCGACGGTCCCGGTTCACAGTCATCCTGGAAAAACTCATCGAGTTGTGCTGATTCTACAACTACATGGCGTGACTCTTCGATGTTCAATTCATCCTCATCATCCTCATGCAACAGGATGTCGATTTTAGTGACGATTCCCGCCTTTCTACACCCAGAAGAAGCTTCGCATTTTCTCTTGCACTTGCACGATATGAGCTTCAAAAGCTCAGGTGGCGCGGGTTCAGCTGTGTGGACAATTGGTTCAAGTCCATAACTTGTTCGTCGCCAACCCCATTTCTGAGGATCCTGATAAATCCCGAGTCACGTTTGCACCTGATGATGCAAAGATGATGTGCGGAGTATACGCTGGCGGGCTGCGCTTTTCGTCGGTCGGAGTTGTAAGAGGCGGTTCAACTGATTTTTATTCACTGATTTAGCAAAGCAGTTGAATCGTAAACCATTTATAGAGTTTTCCTGGTTGTTTCTGCCATATAGGGCGAAGAGGAATCGTTTTCTTGTGGAAGCCAAAATCTCCGGATCGATTTTTTCTCGTTTGAATAATTGCACCGTAGACCATAGCTCCGGATGCTTCTCGAGATGTTTTATGAATTTTGATTTGCCAATATTGAAAAAGGACGATGTGGTATCGCAACCGCTAAAAGCGTGAAGGAACAGTATGTTGTCGAGAACGGACTTGCTTCATACTAGCCGGAGAGTAGAGTTTTTCGGGTGTTTTTCCTTTTGTTGGTTTTCGGAAGTATACGTTCTTGTGTCCTGTGCGAGCCCACAAAGAGAAACCAAAAGATCAATGTCTTCGCCGACGATTTCAACGGAGTCATAAATTGATGCTTCTTTCATGGCCGTGGTTGCGATGAGAGTATCTGCGTTCTCAAAGGCTTGTTCAACTATAATTCCGTATTGTGCCGGTACACCGAGTGAACGTTAAGGAACGGGTGTTAAGGCGGTTCGACAATTATTTTATTATTTTTCGTGGGTTTCCGCCACAAAGAAGAGAAATTCACGCAAAAACAGTTAACGAATAAATTATTCAGTAAGTTAACCCTAGACGGGTCAAGCGGGGTAACCAGTCACCCCACGTGAAATTCATTTCCCTTTCCTGAACAAGTATACCTGAATTTTGGGTCTGGACCCTAACCATAATTCACTTCGACTATCCTAGAGTGGGGTGACATTGTTGGTAGTGCCAGTCGCTCGCTGTCTGCCGAACGAAAAGAATCGCAAGAACGTGTGGGGTTACCAGTAACCCCACTTGACCCGTAACGTTCGAGTTTTGCACGGGTAAGTCTATTTTATATTTTTGATGAATATCGTTCCATTTAGAGTAGTTTCACAGAATATTATGATTCTTTAGTTTTTGAAATTGTTTTTGATAATTTTAGGTGGCCTGCGTACACGGCCGCCGACCCGTTTGCGAATAGCACAGGCTCACGATCTGTATGACGTGCGATGAAACGGATTAGTTACTTTATTAAGACGCTTTGTAAACGATTCTCGTTTTGATACAATAAAAACTAATTTCCGGAAAAATTGTATATTAAATTCACACTCCCATCCTCATCTTTCAACTTTTTACAAAAGTTTTACATAACAATAACGCTTGAATATTTTTTCAAGAAAATTTGGCTCATTTAATCTTATCGTTCATCGAAAAACGAAGAAATCGACCTTTATAAAAGTCAATTTATTGTGAATAATAAGGATTCTGCATTCATTTTCGTACTTTTCACTTTTTACTTTTCTGCCAATTTCATACGCTCAAATAAATATACGTTTTAGAAAGAACTCAATCACTTTTTCCGGTTTAAACAACGTTTCCAGTATTTCAAATTGAATAAAACCAAATGTAATATACGCCATTCTCTTTGTTATTAAAAAACGAAGAGAATGGTGCATATTTAAATATTTTTCTGACCAATGGGACGGATTGTTACTTGGGATCATAATGGGGTTTCTCGTTACCCCGCTTGACCCGGTGAAGGTCTGAAAAACCGTATGACCCGTCTAGGGTTAATTACGTGATGGACTTCATTCAAAAAATTTCATTCAACCCTGTTGGGAGTGAAATAAAAACTTTGAAATAAAGTCTATCAGAAAATTTTAAGAGATTTTAAAAAATTGGTAGGAATGTAATGGACACTTCGAACAATTATTAATAATGTTAAAACATAGATAGACAAATAAACACACGAACACGGATGCAAAACAAGATTTTTTTCCTGTGTAATTTATTATTTCAGATTTTTTTTTCAAACTTAAATGGAATTTAAAAGATCGTCGTTTCTTCATTGTTACGCACTTCTCGGGAAAAAACGATAACATTTTTTTTTTTTTCATTCAAAGAATCGTTCATTTTGTAAAGTGAATGGGCATCTTTCGTAATTGAGGAAATCACATTCATCGACATTATCACTCTTAAAATTATCTTTCTTTTTCAACATATTTCAACAGGAAGTGGAATAAAAACTTTCGATTCAACAATGTTGGATAATTATGCTGGTTAAATAGAACTGTATGTCAATAGTTTAATGGTTGATTACTGATAACTGATAACACACGCACTTTAAAAATGTTTTCTTGAGGTTCCGGCACGTCGAACGAAGTTGCATAAAGATCTCAGGTCAAAAAGAAAGTAGAAAGCTCACATCAGCGTGATCTGCTCAGTCTTACTTTTTTATAAATGCATATGTATTATAATGATTTCGATTTTCGTATTTTCCTCTGACAGTCAGTTCGTGAATATATAGACCGTAACGTCATCGGTCGAGAGTTTGTTGGGCTATTCAATAAAGGTAGTTTCACTGGTACGGTGCGATCTGAGTTTGCAGAATACGTGATTAATTGTGAGATCAACGCAAGCGATGATCCGAACAAAGTGTATGTATAGAACCCCGCCTACGTATAGGCTTGCCGCAGTATAATACAATATGTATTCGTATTTTATGTTTATTGCGGAGTTAAATGATATTTTTTTTTGCTTAAATAGAATCTCCCCAAAATGGTTTCTCGAGCTGCGAGACCAAATAGTCGCAGTGTTTCCATCGGAAGTCGGGGTCATATTCAGTTTCTTTCCGTGCTGTTCTGCTTCTATAGGGTCGGGGCTGGTTTCATTTTTGTTTTCAAAATTTGGTTTCCAGTCTACGTATTACGTCCCAAGAAAGCCGAAGACCGATGTCGAAGGTGCTATACAACCTCAAGGCAAACTTTATGACAAATACACAAAGCTCATGAATGATTTTCGAGTCGCAGGGATAAGGCACGAAGGGCCGTCAAATTCGCAAGCTACAGAGGAGGATATAGATATTCCTGGTTAATATTGTCATTGAAATTGTTTTGAGTAATCCATTCCATTTTTTTCACATATTTCATGCATGTTATTCCTCGTAGATCCGCAAGGTTCCTTGAATGAGGATCGGCGTGGCTGAAAAGGTGTGTCGAACCCCCCAACGAGGCTATCGAACGGTGGACTCGAACTTCTGCAGTTCGCATACATTCATTAAGAGTTACCCCAGGAAAAAAGAAGGGCGGTCGACGTCGGACGACTTAGTCACCGATTATCTTGATGATTATAAGGTGCTGAGGCAGCCGTGTGATTACTCTCTCGTAAGCTCTTTCGTGCCTCAACATTTTGAGTTTCTTTTTTCTACGACCAAGATTTGGTGACCATTCTGTAGCTTTTTGTTGACATGATTTATTTTTGTCTCTCAGTTACAAGTCGATTTCAAACACTTGTACGGAGCCAGTGAGCTGGCTCTTTTGGAGAATCATCCGCAGATTGACATGAAGATAAAATGTATGTCGAATGTGGAGCCGATCTCCAATGACACTACAGGTGGGTCAGAACCACAAACCGGTTCGCATGTCCTTATCGGCACGTCCAAACGAATTTGTAATCATGTTTTCATTGATGCGGAGGATACCGTCTTCACACTCAATTTTATCCCCAAATTGTTCGGGCCAATAAACGTCTGACGGTGGAAAACATCTGCTGGACACGATACGGTTTTCTTCTGCATGTGACTGTATGATTTCTATTATTTCCTCTTCCGTCCTAAATTTATTGAAACTGCCGGACAGTACCTAATTTTTCTAATTTCTTTTTAGGTTATGAGCGCACTGGAAGCAGAAGTGCAACGCATGACCGACAAATTTCGTGCCGTGAAGAAAACTTTGCAGCCGTTTCGCATCATCGTAGGGTCTGACTTTGCCAGTATTCCCGACTTATACGTTTACGTAGATAACTACTACTACCACGTGGGTAGTCCGTTGCGAGCCGTGGATGTCTGCTTTCAGGCGTATCACGCGCTTCATGCATTTTGTCTCATCAGAGTCTTCACCCAATGTTATTTTTACAAAAAGCGATATATCGCATAAACACCTCGTGGGATCCGTGCGTGCCGTGTGTCGAAACGCGGGTAAAAATGCCACGGTGTACGCTTTGTCGTGCAGATCTTCCCTCCATTCAGGTATTGAGCCTACATTCGAAACTGTACCATCGACATGAGATGGTCACTGCGTATAAGTGTCAAAAACGAAACTGCTATAGAGATTTCTGCAACTGGAAATCATTTAAGAAACATCTTATTAATTATCATAAGTGTTGCCCTAGCGCTCAGTCTTCTTTCATGGTTGATATACCTTTAGTTTTTAGTGAACGATTAGGAATTCCTCCGGAAGAATGAACTCCTATAACCCCCAAGGATATCGAGAACAAATTGAAATGTTCACTCCTCACTTTCATTGGTAAGCTGTATGCAGCACCAAATTTACCACGTAATCACGTCCAAGTGGTCGTGGAAGACACGAAAGAATTTGTCGATGACATTTTCGCACTCGTGAAGCCAGCAATATTAAGAGCTTTCAATGTTAATGAAGATAAAAGTGTTTTTACAACAATGTGAACATGATAACACAAGCCGCTCTGCGGCCTTGTGAATCAATCGGGACAGAGTACAGGCGTTTGAAGATTTTAACCGTCGGGGGTCATCTGATACATCCGAAAACTTTCACAGTAAGCGATATTGTAGAAAACAAAAGGATGGACGGTCGAATCGTGAAGCAAATAGTGCCAAATACTGCCCAATTTATTGCTCTGAGACAAACATTCAGTGCTTTTTTTAGCGTGAAGAACATTTATAAAAAAGTTATGAATTAAGTTGAAAAACTCGAACAAGAAACTGAGGTCTTACCGACTTTTATCCAGGGGGATTACAGGAAATCGAAAAAACGTCTCCACCCGGGAAAATTAATTCTTCCTCTATTTATTCATTATGATGACTTTGAAGTGAATAATTCGCTTGGGTCTCATAAATTGTATCCAAAAAGTTGGCGGAACATTTGTCTCGATTCCATGTCTCCCGCGAGAATTCCGAACATTGCTGGGAAATATTTTTGTAGCACTTCTTTGTCACGCGTCTGATAGGAAAACCTACAAAAATTCTATGATATTTCGTATTCTGGTCGACGAAATCAATTATTCTCAAAGACATGGGATACAAGCTGAAACTAAAAGTGGAAAGGTCCGGTTTTTTTTTCCTTGGAGGTATTCTGGGGGATAATTTAGGCCTGAACGAGGTGCTAGGGTATAGCCGAAGCTTCATTTATATATTATAGCAGAAACTATTCCCGAAAAAATATTACGTTCACACTTGCTCTTAAAGAGCAGCTTTAGTTTGCTTACAGGCTCGCGAGTAAGCGAGATTTTTCTCTAAGGCTAGAGTTAGGTCCGACTACAATTGTAGAGGATGTGACGGAAATGAAAGACTCGTGTGCGCTGACAAACGTTGCGTTCCCACCTGATTTTGTTTCTGCATGTTTGGAAGTGCCTCAGATCGATTTCAAAGGTACAATAGTAAATTATGACACTAGTATGGAAAAAAAATTTCTGACGAGTGTGAGCTTGCAGATCTAGCCGAAGGCGAGTGTTGCAATCACACGAGTCTAGAAAACGTTTTTCGTACGAGTATCGTATACATTTTTATGTCACAATGTGTGTAAATGCGGTTTGACGCGAACGAAGTGAGCGTAAGTGCACGTGCGCGTGCGCGTGCGCGTGCGCGTGCGCGTGTGCGTGCGTGCGTGCGTGCGTGCGTGCGTGCGTGCGTGCGTGCGTGCGCGCGTGTGTGTGTGTGTGTGTGTGTGTGTGTGTGTGTGTGTGTGTGTGTGTGTGTGTGTGTGTGTGTGTGTGTGTGTGTGTGTGTGTGTGTGTGTGTGTGTGTGTGTGTGTGTGTGTGTGTGCGCGCGTTTGTGCACCCAGAGAAAAGATTGCTTTGCAGCAAATAAAATTGTGTTAAGACAAATAAATTTTCTTATTTGTATATGGGCCTAGTACTATTTTATTTGTTACAGGAATATATTTTTATTCAACTGCATATTTAACGTTTAGCCTCTGGATTTATTTGCTTCTAATAAGAAATTATAGTTCTAACTTGTTAAGATTTATTTATATCTACTATGGAATTGTACTTCTAACAAACACCGATTTATTTGCTTCCAATAAGAAATAGTAGTTCTACCAAATAATTATTTATTCGCATTGAATAGAAAATGGTAGTTGCGCCAAATAGAGTTTTTATTTGTAACAACACAATTTATTTGCTTGGATGAAATATGTTTTTTATCTCCAGGTAGGCGCCGATTACTTTCCGATTTCATACGGAAAATGAATATAAAACAAAAATTATTGCAAAATAGATTTTATTTCGAATTTATAGGGATACAAAATTGTCCTAAATTTAATATTTTTTATTATACTAATAGAACTTAATTTTCATATCTGATACGGAAGAGTAATATAATATTTGCCTATTACTCTGCGCAAATGTTGTGGAGTTGAATCGGGTAAATCTTTAATATTCATCAATTTATTTTCAACGTCGTTTTCAGGAAGCTGAACCGTATATGAATGTCGGTGTTCATCAAAACCGACAGTACATAGTTCTTCATATGAAATTATAATTGTCTCCTCTCTCACGAATACAGCGGTGACCGAACCGAAAAGTGGTAAATCGTTTTGTACACTTGTACGTACAACACATTTTCCTGCTTTATACAAGCGTCCGTTATATCCAATCCATTTAACGGCGATGAATGTTTCATCGATTTGACAAATTACAAGTGTCGAAGTGCGGGGTCCTTGTTTTATTATTACTTTTCGGAACCTAAGTATGCACCGAGGCGTACAAGTTCAACGAGAAAAGAGGACATCTATTCATAAATCGTCAGAAAATTTAAACAGGCGACAAAACTAAAGTCGATGTCTCGGTTTCAAACTTACGTTTTGTTGGTGTTGGTAGGCAGCGACGGCTTTTTTAATCTCAGCTGGTCTCCAATCGGGCTGATCAAAAGCCGGAGAAACCCACCGGTGACATCGCCGACCTCGTTAGCCTCAATCTTATTCTCTGCAATGTGCGTTAAAACTTAATATGGTAGAAAAAGCGAGGGATCCCTTGAAAAGAAAATGATCCATTCCATTTGAATAAAGATCTTATTGATGACAAATAATATTTATTTGATTCTAATACGACAATGAATTGAAATTAAATATTGTTTATTAGCGGAAAATAAATAGGCCATTTGGATAAGGACAAAGGCATGAGAGCGACGCGACACTTGCCTTTTGTCACAAAAGCTAGTTCGCGTGCTTTGCAGACGAATAAATCATGATTTCTTATGTATATATATTGTAATCTGCGACTGGTCGGGAGTGGGGGAGAATTAACAGGGAGGGGGAAAAATAAAATAAATGACAAAAGAGAAAATAAATCAGAGGTGTAAGGTAGAATAAAAAAAATAGTATGAATGTATTTGACAAAAAAAAAGTGAAATAACGGGGTTCCGCAGATCAGATAGCCGCCCCTCTCCGGGGTTCGATACAATAAATTCTCGATAACTAACAAAACAGAAGAACGATCAAATAATAATTTGCCAAAAAAAGAGAAAATCGAAGAAACAATAACGCAAGTAAGGGAACGCAAAAGTTCGCAAAAAGAAATAATAAACTAAATAATAGTCGCCTCAAAAATGAAATAACAATTGGCCAAAAAGAAATAGTAAAATAAACAATAATCGCCTCAAAAGAAAATAATAATTCTCAAAAAAAATAAATAACCAAGTAAACTATAAATGCCTCAAACACCAAATATCAATCCGCAGGAAGGAATAATAAACTCCGCAATAATCGTCTCGGAAATGGAGTAATAATTCGCCAAAAGAAAATAATAAAATAAATAATAAAACAAATAATAATCGCCTCGAGAATGGTTTAATAATCCGCAAAAATAAATGATAAATAATAAAATAGTACTCGGTGGTACGCCAGCTATTACACGGGGGAGGGGGAAGTGGGGTAGACGGGGTGGCTGGCCGGCACTGGTCTGTCTGAGAAATATTACACTCAAAAAAAAAGAAATAAATAGGGAAATTGTGGGCGCCAGTTGCTCAGGCGGGAGCGACACCGAAAAAAAAAAGAAAGGAACGCGGTGATAAAAATAATAGACGAAAAATGAAATAATAGAGAACTGAAAAAAAAGTCACAAAAAAAACTCTCGACGCTCGGCTAGCCGTCGGCGGGGATGGACACACACAGGGGGTGGGGGTACTGTCTCTGGCTCTTAAAAATATCTCGGCACCAAAACGCAAAAGAAAATACTGAATGATAAGAAAGAAAACAGAAGAGTGGCTCGGGGAAAAAATCGTTAAAAATCCCTACACTGAACTGGATCACGAAGGAGCACCACTGCTCGCGCACGCACGGTAATGGCCGCCGAAAACTCGCGGGGCACAAAATGGCGCGACGGGACCGCGTGTTCTCCGTCGCGCGATGACGGGGCAAAAATTATATTATTCACTGTTTAACTAATTCGGGGGTCACGGGGAGGGAAAATCGGGTAAATTGGGGGCTTGGGAAAATGGGAATAAAACGCACTTACTTCGCGGTGGGCCTACGACGGCCTTTCTCACTCTCGAGTATCGCTCGCTCGTGTACCGCTCGCTTTTCTCTCCTTTCTCGACTCCTTCACGCTCTCCTCGTCTCTCTCACACTCTCCTCGTCTCTTTTCTCGCCTCTCGCTACTCTCAAACAAAAAATATACCGATAAACGGTCGAAATAACCGGGAAACGCTCACAGAAAAAACTACTAATATCTCGGAAAAGCTCTATTCGCACGTCTTTACAATTCGGGATCTCGGATCGAAGTGACGATTAATGGCCGTCGCCGTCTTCTTGCTTCTCCTTCGATAATTCTTCCCTCTGATTGGCTGCTACCGGGGACTGCGCGAATCGATCCATCGATTGCGGTTGGGGCGCTGGTGCTACGGGTGGCGTCTCTGATTGGATCACAGCAGCCAATCGGGATCGCGGGTTCGAATCTGGTCGGGGTCCGGGTGTGGGCGCTCGTTCGCGCCACTGGCCTCGGGGCTCGCTCCAACAGGCCTCCGCCGAGGGTCCGTAAGGTGGCTCCCTCGGGCGGTTATTTTGGACACCAATAGCGTCTTATTCGGCCTCCGGGGGTTGCTGGTTCCAGTGTTGACAGCTCGACTCCTGTTGTGGGCCACCTCGCGGTTTTGTGGGTGATTTCCGTCGCGAGGGTGGCCGGGGTCGAGCTGCCCGGTCCTCGGGTAGTGCGTGGGTGGAAAAGTGGCCAGTGGTGCGTGAGTTTCCGGGTCGGGGGTTAACTCTGGTGCTTTCCGGGAACCTCGGGGGGGAATTTTGAGGTTATCCCCGGGTTCTGTGACGGTGGGAAGTTGGACTCGATCCGAGAGGCCTCTGGGCTCCTGATCCGGTCAGGGAAATTCCCCCAGGGCCTCTGCGACGTCCTGAAGTCCTCCACACCGTTTCCGGGGACTCCTTCCTCCTTGGGTGCGACTGCTGGGCCTCCGTTGGTTGGACGACGGACCATTGATCGCCACCGAGGGATTGCAGGTATTTATGGGGATTATTTAAGGGGTGTGGGGGGGGGGCGGGAGGGTAAGGGTGTGTATTTGGAAGGGGGTGTCGTGGCTGATATTAATTTACTTGGTATTTTTCAGGTCTCGGATCGGCTACGGTTGCTGTGGGAGGGTACGAGGACTGCGGGTTCCGGAGCTGCGACGGGAAGACTGGACGGGGGAGGTTTGTATCAGGGTGGAGATGAAAGGTGGGGTAATTTCTTAAAATAATAAATAAATACTCAGGTTTGTCGGGGCTTAGTGCTAATATTTTATTATAATGTTTCAGGTGCCGAGGGACGCGGGTGACTTCGATCCGGATCGGGGGGGGAGGAATTGTGACCGCCACGTCACAATATATAGTTATGTATATATATATATATATTGTAACAAAAAATTTGTTAAATTTCCCTATTTTTCATTGCGTTTTATGGACCCGAAGTCCATCGCCACCGAAACCGTAAAATACGGTGGCGATGTAAAAATAAGGATGCGCTGCGACTCATGCGAGCTCTACCCCCCCCCCCCCCCCCCCCCCCCCCCTCTTTTCCCTCCTGTACCCCCTCACCCGGACCGGAGAAGACACCGAGAACAAGTCCCGACGGCGAGGCTCGTTAGCCGTCGCACGAGGCCCCCACCATCCCATCACGGTGGGGCGAACGAATTTACGCCACCGTCGCGAAAACGGAGCACGGTGGCGCTGAGACGCCGACGTACGGCGATGCGCGCGGCTCGC
>OZ020176.1:2875803-3106531 GCA_963971145.1 Sussaba pulchella | reverse complement strand
ATATCGCTCTATCAACTGTTCGTTAAAAATATCCCCCCTTATATACTTGTAGGAAATTGATCGCTCTACAAAAAAGGGTTCTTACAATTTTTTCGTAAACCTCACTGTTTGAAAGATATTGAAGGTTAAAGTTTGATCATTTTTAGACAAATTTCTGTTTTGCTTATGAATTTCATAACTCGTTAACGAAAAATCATGATGGAAGGCGGAATGCTTGGTTTTGTAAGAAATTAACTGCTCTACAAAAATGGTGCCTTATGATTATTCGATTGAATTGAGCGTTCAAAAGATATTCATCGTCGAACTTCAATGCACGCTAATTATAACAGTTTTTGATTAATAATTCGGAAAATTTTAATTCAGTTTACGAGTTTCAGGGATATTTATACGAATTTGAATTTCTATGAATAGAGAAATATTTTAAACTATTTTTCTAGTTTTTTTTTAGTCGTAACCATGTATGGTTACATTGAAAAAAAAATTAGTGCATTATTTCTGACTTAGAGTCAATGATTTATTAAATCTTGAAAAAATAACGTTTTTGTTAGAAATTTATTATGAAAAGTATTAATCTTAAAGAAAAAAACGTTCAATTTTTTATTAAAAAGTTTTTTTATTTGATTATCAATGATAATTAAATAAAAAAACTTTTTAATAACAAATTGAACTTTTTTTTGTCAATGTTAATTAAATAAAAAAACTTTTTAATAACATAATGAACATTTGTTTTCTTAAAGATTAATACATTTCATAATAAATTTCTAACGAAAACGTTATTTTGTCAAGATTTAATAAATCATTGACTCTAAGTCAGAAATAATGCACTAATTTTTTTTTCAATGTAACCATACATGGTTACGACTAAAAAAAAACTAGAAAAATAGTTTAAAATATTTCTCTGTTCATAGAAATTCAAATTCGTATAAATATCCCTGAAACTCGTAAACTGAATTAAAATTTTCCGAATTATTAATCAAAAACTGTTATAATTAGCGTGCATTGAAGTTCGACGATGAATATCTTTTGAACGCTCAATTCAATCGAATAATCATAAGGCACCATTTTTGTAGAGCAGTTAATTTCCTACAAAACCAAGCATTCCGCCTTCCATCATGATTTTTCGTTAACGAGTTATGAAATTCATAAGCAAAACAGAAATTTGTCTAAAAATGATCAAACTTTAACCTTCAATATCTTTCAAACAGTGAGGTTTACGAAAAAATTGTAAGAAACCTTTTTTGTAGAGCGATCAATTTCCTACAAGTATATAAGGGGGGATATTTTTAACGAACAGTTGATAGAGCGATATGAATTTTTTCTTCTAATACTGAAGAAAAAATAAAATCTGTGAGGCGGAGGACCTTCCCCTTAAAATAAAAAGCTCATATTTGGTGTGAATTTTCTAGACGTGTCTAGTAACCTATTTTTTGGAGTACGAAGTAAAAAAAAAATAGTCGATTTTTTTGACCCACCCTAATATATATATATATATATATATCAGGGTGGTTCTTAATCGGGTGATGTCGGAATTTCCATGGTTCCCGCCCACAAAAGTAATCAACATAAACAGAAAAAAAATTGGGCGCAAGCGGGAATTTGTCTGATAAGCCTAAGAACTGTCGCATCGCAATCGAATTTTATACGGGACAATGCATGCATTTGGATGCATGCATTTTGTTGGGGAAATTTTTTATTACTTCAAAACTATACATAATAAAAATATGATCTCCTACAATTTTGTAGGAAATTTACTGTTCTACAAAAAAGGTCTCTTGTAAAATTTTCGTGAATTTAATATTTATTACGTATTTTGCAAAAAACTAGCTTTTCATGGCTGGCTCAAAAATGCGAAAAAAACTTCACATGATAAGAAAATTTCATGCGACAATTTCGTGAGAAATTGAATCCTCTACGAAAAAGGTCTTTCATAAAATTTTCGTGAATCTGATATTTATTACGTAATTCGCAAAAAATGGCTTTTTTGAGCCAGCTATGAAAAGCCATCTTTACGTAATAAATATTCGATTCACGGAAAATTTACAAGAGACCTTTTTTGTAGAACATCGAATTTTCTACAATAATGGTAGAGGGAATTTTTTTATCCTGTATAGTTTCGAAGTAATAAAAAATGTCCCCAACAAAATTCCCAATGCATGCATTTTTCCGTATAAAATTCGATTGCGATGCGACAGTTGTTAGGCTTATCGAACAAATTCTCGCTTGCGCCCAATTTTTTTTCTATTGATGTTGATTACTTTTGTGGGCGGAAACCACCTAAATTCCGACATCACCCGATTAAGAACCACCCTAATATATATATATTGTAGCGTAAAAACCCGACGTTTGCCGCTGCAAAACTAAAGCTCGGCGGCTCTCCCTCCCCTTATTTTCTTTCCACGGGCGCCAGGTGCATCTGCACCGGGGAAGGAGAATGCCCCGAGCCAAGTTACTTGCCCCGACCAGCCACAGCCACGTTCCCTCTGATAGAGTGGCGGGATTCGCAACCCACCCGTGCAGGATAAGAAAAAAACCCAGGGGGAAAAACCAAATTCGATACGGGGAAAAACCCCACCAATTCAAAATTTATTTAGTTTTCCAGAAAATTATACGACACGCTCGCCTCTCTCTCTCTCTCACACACACACACACACGCGCTCGCGCTCCCACCCGCGGTGCAATCCGGACGGTTCGCGCTCGATCTTCCACGCTCACGCACGCACTCGCACCCGGGAAAAATTATACAAAAAAAACTCGCGACACACGCTCTCCGATCGCGGCTACTTAATTCACCGCTCCAAAATAAAATAACAAAAAAACAATACCAAAAATAATTAACTACCGCGGAAAACACAAAGTCACGCACGCGCACTCACACTTGAACCGTCCAGATTTCCCCCGCATCCCCGGAAATGACGCGAATAGGACGCGAATGCGACAAAAATAAAAATAAAAACTCAATACTCCCGGTACAACACCCTCCCAGAAAAATTCCAAAAGGAAGGGAAAAGAAAACCACCCTGTCTGTCTCCGGAAAACGGTATTCCCGGCCAGGCCCACACAAATCCCTAACGGTCACGAGACCGCGTGCCCAACCGCCGTCGCGGTTGCACGAATTCAAAACAAAAATAAATCAATTTTACAAAACACACCAAATAACAATTCGTCCCGAGACGGACGTCAAGAGAACAAGAGTTAGGAAAAACTACCCACCGGAACGCAGCAGCCGGTAACGGATCCTCTTTCCTTCCAAAATCTCCCAACTCTCCGGTACGGCCGATAGCCCTCCGATACTCTCCCGATACCTCCACCTGTACGACTTCCGCGAGACAGCCCCGATAATTAATGGCTCGCGCGGCCCGAGGCCCTCAATCCCCACTTTTTGGCACGCGCCGTCGGGGGGACAGGCGACCAACTCTGACCCCACCCGACGCCTAGCTTTAGGTAATTCGCACGGGGTCGCGGTAATACAGATTTTCGCCTAGATATGTGGGCCCCGCGCATCAATCGCTTCGCCGTCCGGCGGGTGGCCCTCCTCTCAGGCGCTTCTCCTCTTCTTCTTCCTCGATCTTCCTCCAAACGCGCCGGCCTTCGTCTCCGGAAAAATCCCCCTTCACTCGGGACAAATATCGCCCCCTCGGGACGATTACAAACATGAAAATAAAAACAATAAAACAAAAATAATTAATAAAAAACGCTCTTTTTTCCCTATTTGACCGTGGGCCAGCCGGTGTCGCCGAGGTAGAAGTCTCGCCGGAGAGTTCGGAGGAGCGTCAATATATTTCACGCTACAATATATTGTAACGTGATTTTTGTTCACGCCAAAAGCTAAAGATCTTTCCCTCAAATTTTTAAAATGGGCGCCAGGCGTTTGCACGCCGGGAAAGATCCCACCTCCGAGCCAAGCTGCTGTGCACCGGCCAGCCGCAGCCTTATCGCGATAGTGGCGGTATTCTCAAGATCGGTACCGCACCAGTGTTTCGTAAGAACAGGGGCCAAAGGAATTTTAAAAAACCCAGATACAAGAAAATAAACGAAAGCCAAAAATAATTTAATTCGGAAACAATCACGAAAAGAACACCCGGGGAAAACAATAAAGAAAATAAGACGTTGCAGACTCACTCTCGCACACACCCACACTCCCGCGCCTCGCTCACCCACCCCCGGTACAGACCGACGACCCACGCTCGCCACTCGCACTCCCACACTCAAATACGATTCAATAATACAAAAAAACCTCCGCGGCACTCACTCCCGGTTGCGGCTACTCGATCCACCGCGGCAATATTCCGATACAAAAAAAACTGAACAAAAATAAATTTAAAAAATTTTAAAAACTCCCGGCTGGAGTAAAAATCGAACACAAAAAAAATTAGAACGAAAAAAAGTAATCTGATAGAAAGCATGAATAAAATTCATGAATCTTAAAAGAATACAACAAATTAATAAATTTAAAATGGACAAAACAAATCAGTGAAATTAAAAGAATGAAATAAATAAATAAATTTAAAAAGGATAAAATAATTCAAGAAGTCATCTTAGTTTATTCATAGTTTGAATTATGATCGTTCGTTTGTATGAGTTCAATTTTTTGAATCGTGGTAATTTCCTCACTGCCCTCAATTCAGTCGGGAGACGTCATTCATTAAACATAAGTCGGGGGAAGTTTTCTTTCGTATCCTCGAACATCTAAATCCAGATCGTCTTCATGTTCAATTAATGGCGTCTTCTTTGCACTGTCAAACATCTATATCCTATATCATATTTATGTTTAATGAATGACGTCTCCCGACTGAATTGAGGGCAGTGAGGAAATTACCACGATTCAAAAAATTGAACTCATACAAACGAACGATCATAATTCAAACTATGAATAAACTAAAATGACTTCTTGAATTATTTTATCCTTTTTAAATTTATTTATTTATTTCATTCTTTTAATTTCACTGATTTGTTTTGTCCATTTTAAATTTATTAATTTGTTGTATTCTTTTAAGATTCATGAATTTTATTCATGCTTTCTATCAGATTACTTTTTTTCGTTCTAATCTTTTTTGTGTTCGATTTTTACTCCAGCCGGGAGTTTTTAAAATTTTTTAAATTTATTTTATATTCAACGAAATGTGTATTTGATTTTAATGATTCTGATTAAGATATGAAATTGATTTGTTGCTCACCTGCCAATGATACCTTCACTTTTACCGGTGAACCTGTCGTAGTCGCAAGTATTTCACTCGCTGTATTTCGTATCTCTGCCCAATCCCGTAATATATCGTCGTTGGTGGTACTGTTAAATATTTTTAATGTTCGAATAAATCTTACCAATACATTAAGCCTTAAACCAAGAACCTATTTTTTCGATTTTAAACCATCCACAGGCTCAATTTGACTCTGAACAAACTTTGACTGTCCGCCATTTTAAATTGACCCATGCGATCGGGTTGGAAAAACTCTCAAATATACTTTGAACATTGTCACATCGATTGGTATGAATTAAAAGTACGCTTGAAATTATTTACATGGATTAAAAAATTTATGAATTTTTTTACAAGCTTGTTCACAAAAAAATAACCGGGTCAAAATGACCCTTTGGGGTAGAGTTTTAAATAGTTGATCCAATATAAAACAGTGGTTCAAAAAGGCACGAAAACGTGTATATAGGTATATAGGCCGCGCGAAGATGACATTAATTCGAAGGCAGATAGATAGTAGGGTGGACCGTATTTGGGGTGTTGTGGAATTTCGACAAGTCTATCCCCCAGATAGGTTCGAAATAAATTAAAAAAAATATGTACAAAACCCCAGCACTGTAGTACAATGCGAAGACGTGCCCGTAAGCTCGTTTGTTTCCCATTTGAATAACATGGAATTTTCAGACTAATTGAGTCATTTTTTTTTGGAAGTCCTCCTAAGCATTGAAAAAAAATATTATTCATATAAATCTATTCTTAATTGGTATATCTACGTGAAAATTTTTTTACAAGGCGTTATCACAACCTTTACCCTCCCGACCCCCCCTCTATTATACACGACGGCAAATCGATACAGGCGAGGTCTTGTAAAAAATTTTACACGTAGATATACCAATTAAGAATAGATTTATATGAATAATATTTTTTTTCAATGCTTAGGAGCACTTCCAAAAAATAATGACTGAATTAGTCGGAAAATCCCATGTTATTCAAACAAGCTTACAGGCACGTCTTCGCATTGGACTACAGTGCTGGGGTTTTGCACATATTTTTTTAAAATTTATTTCGAACCTATCGGGGGGGTGCTATTGTTGAAATTCGACAACACCCCAAATAAGCTCCACCCTAATAGATAGATTTAAACAATAGTTCTACTTCGTCTTGGCGTAGGGTAGGTTATTCTATTCAGACGGGGGATAAGTGATTTTGAAAGTTTTGACGTCCCAATGCTTTGATTTTCAGGATTTTGACATTTCGGAAAATTCGATATTCGGATCTTCGATCCCCGCTTCGAATCCAGATCTCTGAAAACGCATTTTTTCGAATTTTTCTCGAATGAGTAATAAAAAATAAAATCAATCTCACTTGGTCGAGGTGACGGTGAACCGTATGACGTATTTGCCATGTAAAGCCGCGGGTACGCAGTAGGCTTTTCCCCTGGTGTTCATCTTCTTCAACAATTGTTCGGTCAATGAATTATCACCTCTGATACGAAATACAACCATTCCGAGATGTCTGACAGCCGGAATTTCGAACCTCGCGTCGGCCAGCACGAGTGCTTCGAACTTTTGAGCAAGTCTGACTCCCTGAATCCATCAAAAAACATTTTTTACAAGTTGAAAATAAATTTTTGTTCCATTCAACTTTTACACCACACACAGGGTCTTTTTTTCAAAAAGTTGTTCGTTTCATTTTTTTTTTTTTTTTATGTGAATAATTCCGATAGCACTTTTTATCAATAACAATTGATTGAACAATGTTCGAAGCATATTCGAGTATTCTTACAACACGATCGTGCGGTTCAGTTAGAAAATGGTTGACAGTCGAAGATCGTGCAGGGTCAAATTGACCCTTTGTATGCTCTTGGATAAAGAAATAAGTGTGTGCTATAAAGGTTAAGGTCGAGTCAACACTTTTATTGTTGGCGATCATTAATGATGGCTGTGACATATTTTCGTTAAAAAAAAGGCACGAATTTGACGAACATGGATTCTTCGAGACTCTACGAGAATGATTATATATTATTGTATTTTTTGTGTCTTGCAGGCTAACACTTTTAACAATCCTTGCGGATCAAAACATTTTTCTCAATTGAATTGATTGAAATAATGTATAAAAAATTGTCAAATGAGCGTTCACCTTGCGTATGTGCTTCTGAAGACCCGTTATTCCATAGTTTCTAATGACGAACCACAATTTAAGTGCTCGGAATCTCTTTGACAGTGGTATTTGCCAGTGCTGGAAAAATTGGAATTGGAATCAATACATTTTTCTCAAAATAGGCTTTCAGGGACCATTCTGGAGTTCATTTGGTAGAAATTAGAGCTTCGCTCAGAATAAACAATTTCGAAAACCTGAGGGTGTAAGTATTTGATCGTAAGATTGATTGCAAGTAACCAATCTTAAAAAATGTAAATTGCGTGTTCTTAATTATCACCGGATTCGTTTCGGAAAGTCTCTTTTGAAAACGAGCTCTCAAAAAGGAAGTTTTGAAACCATCAGTCTGAAATTCGGCGGCATCTCTTTTATCAATAATCTTATAATCAAAAAAGTGTCGGAAAAGGAGGACTCGATACTCAATTTCGAAAGGTCGCCCAATTTGATAATTTTTCTCGAATTAAAAAATCCTCCACGCCGCTCTAAAATTTTACATACTGATTAACAATTTGGTTAATTGTTTACCGATTATTTTGATCATGTTAGACATTTTTAAGGGACCAGGACCTTTCTTTCGAGGCTCCATTTTTTCGACACATAATTTGATATCATACAGAAATATTTGTTTGAAAATCGTATATTAAGCAAAAAGAATTCATGAAAATAAAAAATGTTCCCTACACTTGAACTAGAATGATCCCTAAATTACAAAAACACTTGAATGTAGCTTTAATTTTGCCTTCTCACCATGTAATCAACAGCAAGTCCTGAAACGACAATCGACTTTAAAAATAATCCGATCTTGCGAAAAATACGATTCAGCCTTACCAGAATTTTCGTGCTTCAAATACAAAGGATCGACGTTGAAAGTACGATGGAGAGCCTGACTGCTTCTTACCCTGTAAAAACAATTGACCAATTAAAAAAATATATATATATTAGGGTGGGTCAAAAAAAAACTTTTTTTTTTTTTTTTAATGTAACCCACGAAAACTAGTTCCTAGGTACCTCTACAAAGTACTCACCAAGTATGGGCTCTTAATATTAATGGGAAGAACTGGCTCATCGTCGTTTTCCATTTTCAATTTAGTCTCATATAAAAATGGTCATATCTTATCACCAATAGATTGTTAAACTAGTTTCATCATGAATATTTATAGGAAATTGAACGCTTTACAAAAATGGTCTCTTATATTTTTTTCATTAATCGAACCATTTAAAAGATATTCAAGGTCAAAGATTGAAGAATTTATGAAAAAAATATTTTTTTGTTTCGAATTTTGTAACTTACTGAAAAATAATGATTGTCAAATGGGTATCAACTATTTCTGTAGGAAATTGAACGTTCTACAAAAAAGGTCTCCTGTGGTTAATCGATTACTCTAACCATTCAGAAGATATTCGCATTAGAATTCCAATGCTTACTGATTTTAATAGTTTTTTGATAAATATTTTTTATTTATCCATGTAATATATGAATTTTGAGACAATTCGTGATCTATTTCAGAAAAAGAAAGTGTTTTATTTACGAAATATCAACAGATATATCAACAGAAAAAAAAAATTCTATTTCACCATATGTAATTTTATTATTTGATACAGTATTAATACGAAAATAAATAAAAATAAATTCTAGTTATAAAAAGTGCCTTTTATTACAACTAGGAAATTTCGCTCGATGTTCTTTGACAATTTGCAGTAAATACTCGGAACGATGCAGGCTATGAAACCACAGGTGGCGCTAGTATGACAAATAATGAATAACAGAACTACCAACGTTTAAAACTAAATTTTCAAACTCCCCAGAAAAAAATATTTAATTATAAATTTTGTGGAAAAAAGAAATTTGAGTTACATTTTAAATAAACACGTTGAAAAATATTAAACTACGATACTAAATTGTGATAAGAGTAAAATAATAAAAAGAAAATATCGTTAAAGAATTGAAAACTGTCATTCGATCAAAATAAACTCAAATGTTTATGAATATTGTAGAAAATTCATAAATTAAATGGATAAATAAAAAATATTTATTAAAAAACTATTAAAATCAGTAAGCATTGGAATTCTAATGCGAATATCTTCTGAATGGTTAGAGTAATCGATTAACCACAAGAGACCTTTTTTGTAGAACGTTCAATTTCCTACAGAAATAATTGATACCCATTTGACAATCATTATTTTTCAGTAAGTTACAAAATTCAAAACAAAAAAATATTTTTTTCATAAATTCTTCAATCTTTGACCTTGAATATCTTTTAAATGGTTCGATTAATGAAAAAAATATAAGAGACCATTTTTGTAGAGCGTTCAATTTCCTATAAATATTCATGATGAAACTAGTTTAACAATCTATTGGTGATAAGATATGACCATTTTTATATGAGACTAAATTGAAAATGGAAAACGACGATGAGCCAGTTCTTCCCATTAATATTAAGAGCTCATACTTGGTGAGTACTTTGTAGAGGTACCTAGGAACTAGTTTTCGTGGGTTACATTCAAAAAAAAAAAAAAAGTTTTTTTTTGACCCACCCTAATATATATACGTCATTGAATACGCCGATCGATTTTGAAATCTCGAGAATGTCGGATAAATGAATTTCCCAGTTATGACGAGGACGAACAATAATATCCGGGGCGTGGAATGCCCTCTATAGAGAATCGAGCGCAAGAGAAAAAAAAATATAATGAAGACTCAAACGTGAATGAAAGTTTGCAACACAAATCTTAGATCGATTCCGTCTTAATCGAGATTGAGTTTCTGATAAAAGACTCATCTCTGCCGGAAATTATGACGAGACGAAAAAAAAATGTTAATCCTCGATTAAATCCGGTCGAAAGCTTTAGTCCCGTCCGGCCGTCATCGGCCGGCATTGATATTCATTGAAAAAGTCCGTTTCAAAGACTCACCACATTGCCGTACAATCGAAGTGAACCATTAGCCATTTGCTCGGATTAAATGCGATCGAATCCGCGAATTCTATACCCTTTAACCATCCACGAAATTCCGGACAAACGAAAGCACTTCCGGCATAAGCCGCGTCGATGTGCAACCACAATCCATTTTTTTCGCCTGGAAAGATTTATCACAGTCATGGAACACTTCTAACATTATTATTATTATATTAGATATTAGAAAAAATGATAATCCCATATGAATTTTATCCGAGTTTTCTTGACAATTATTATTCGAATATTTATTGATAATATTTTTAGTTAGATATTAATGATATTTCAGGAAACGATAATGATAAATGAATATCATGTAATGTGAGGGTTTATTGAAAATTGTTTGTTGAATACTTATCAGTAATATTTGTGGCTACCCAAGTGAAAAAATTATACATAGTCCATACATTGACTCTATATAGAATTGGGCATATATAGTCTATGTATAAACTATATACAGCCTATCTATAGACTATATATCCCAAATTCCATACATGGGTTATATAATATGTAATAGAATATATTATAATATTATAATAATGTTATGATAATATAATAATAATGATAATAATAATACTATAACATTATAATAATATTATAGTCTATGTAATTTTTTGATCCATTATTTTATTATATTAAAGAGAATTGTATCATTATTATTTTTGGCATTATTATATTTATCTTTGGATTTCTTTTTTTTCAATCGGACACACATAGGCTATATATAAATTATATATGCCCAATTTTATGTATAGTAAATGTATAGACTATACATAATTTTTTCACTTGGTTAACTATTAATTATATTTTTGCGAACGATCATCAAATAGAGGATTTAATCGAAATATTTATTGATAATTATTATTGGGACTCGTATCAATAATATTATTAGTGTTATCATTATTATCAGGGACTTACAGATTGGGCCAATCTCTTGGAGGTTATCGAATGAGCAGGCACCTGTCGTTCCCAGTGTCGCGCAGACCTAGTAAAAATACTGCAAGGTAGAACCTTGCAAATTGCTTCCTTATAATTTCATATCGTCAACAAAGCAATCTCTATGAGATTGCTTCAATAACCCAATTTCGACGAATTTATATTAATTTTTATATTTGCGGTCTTTTCAATCGTATAAAATAATGAGGACGCAATTTGCAAGTGTATACGTCGCAATTTGTGCAATGTAACCAGCAGCTGCAATCTCAAAGTTTAATTAAAAACAACGAAAAATAAATTTTTAACCAATTATATTCATAATTTCATGAGATCTTATCCTCCTGATGTATTTCAATAAAAAATATGACTACCGAGCACTCACTGCTGTGATTTGATCTTAATTGATCAAGTAATTATTAGATTAATAACATTTTTTTTTAACTTAACATTTGAACCCGCTAGCCAGTGTGCTATATGTTGAGTGGCTGGGAACATCAATCAACGAAATTTAAATCGCCATGAATTCAGAGTGCACGCATATATTTTTACAAAATGCGGACCATGAAGGAAGAACTATTCAGTTATGTGACGGGTAGTTCTCGACTCACGCCTACGGACACGCGTACACGCGAACGGGTCGAAGCAACGGCTCTGAGGGCTTCAGACAATCCCAAATAGCCTGATAATGAAACCCCAAGGGAAAAAGATGATATAGACCCCTCCTTCAATGTGCAAGCTTCAAGGTACTTTAGAATTTCGCTGTACGAGTGTTGAGAAATCTTTTAAAAAAATCTTGTTTTCAATAATAACGATGTAATCACTCGTAAGTCAAATCAGTGTTAAACAATGATTATAAGTAATTCATTACAATGAAGTCTTTTTTTTGCTATTGGTAATTTCGAAAAAAAATTAAGTATTATGCATTATATACTTGAAAAGTTATTTATTATAGCTATCCGACAATAATAATTAATATTGATTTCATTGGTTCTACTTATAGTTTTGTTCCGGTGATGAAAAGGCAAACAATGATATCCTTGTCGACATTTCTTATATTATCGAAATCTGTCAATAAAGTTTCAATCACATTGACCTTTTGCCCAAGAGACTAATAAGAAAGTTCAAACACCTTCATTTGACTATGCCAAAAGTCGAACGATTTCGTATAAAAATCGATTTTTTAAATACTGGCAATATCGAAAACATGATGTGATATTTTAATTATTATGATCGTTATTTAAAAATTTATTATTATAGTATATTATCATCATAGGATAATAATTATTAATATTGATTTATTGCCTCTACTTATTGTCTTGTTCCGGTAATAAAAAGGCAAACAATGATCTTTTTCTTATATTATCGGAATCTGTCGGTGAAGTTTCAATCACAATAATCTTTTACCCATGAGACTAATCAGAAAGCGTAAACAGCTTTAGCATTTCACTGTAACGAAAGTGGAACGATTTTGTCTTCTGCCCTTGATACAAAATTAATTGGACGGAAGAAAGGATTCTTCGACGTTGAGAAGATTCCACCTACAGCCTTCCGAATAATTATTTATTTTCCTCGGTCTCATGCAACAAGCTTACATCCCTTATCTCGCTACTTCCTCTCGTTCCGGAATGTCACTCTTTCAACCACAACCAACTTTACTCCTATTTACCTCTTCCGCCTTTCGCTATTCTCTCAATTTTCTTAAAACTCGTAAATAAAGTAAGACCAGATGCTCGTTGAAATCGAATGAGATTCTTGTTTAATAATGCTTTCGTCAGACTTACCGTCAGTGTCATTTTTTTACGTTTTCAGCGGGATAGTAAAAACCCTTAATAGTTCAAAATAGGGAGTAAAAATGGGAGGGATTATTACCTATAGCAAAACGGTTCAATGTATTTGTATTAGTGTTTGCCGACATCAATGATTACAACTTTTCCCGCCAAATTTGGTTGGTTTGAAAACTTTCCGGTGGCAGAATTTTCTATTTAGCGGTTAGCAGAAAATGTTGTGATTTTTTCGTCAATGCGTCGTTTTTAGTTGAAAATTTGGGCTATTTTAATTCTTTTAAAATTTGTTTTCGCACGCAAACTAAATAAGTACAGTAGCGTATGCTCAGTGAAAGAAACTATCATTATTTTATCTCATTGGATTTCGAATTGTGAAAGGTTTGTTTTTTGTTTTCATTATTTGTACTTCGTTTTTTTTAGGATTTTTTAGGTTTGATTTTACAAGTTTAGTAGTTTTTTGGTAGAAAACGCACATGATTTTGGTGTTTTTTAGTGAATACTGAGGTCAAAGGATCTTAGGGCATTTGGCGGGATTTGACGAGGTTCCTAGCGAAATTACAACCTCTGAGTTGGCAACAATAGTCGGCATGAAACCAGCGATTTTTGTTTCAAAACAGTTGACGAGTTCTGGATTATTCGGATAGGCTGTGAGTTTACAACTAAACCATAATATACTGGTTAAAACGATGAAAGATGTAATGTGTGGAACAAACAGACGGAAAGGTAATGCATAAGCACATTGAAAATATAATTATTAATTCATGATGAAAACGGTGAAAGGTTTTTATAATCTATAGCTGTTTAAAGTAAAGTTGCTGAAGGTTCTGAAAAAAACCGCGTGTTGCTGAATTGAGATTTTAAAACGTGAATATCTTGAAGATACTTCTTTAATTACGTCGATTCACTGCATTTAATTATAGAATATTCCGCGAGAATCGCTGCATATTGGGCTATAGCGAGCTCGACTATTGGGAATTTTTACTGTAGTGTTGGTGCTGTATAAAATTGATTGAAACACTCACGAAAAACGGAACGAGACCTTCTCCGTGATCACGAGCCAGGGCTTCAACGAGAGAATCTCCTCGCATGCTGAGTCCATCGTCGGATTCGATGTACCTCATACGCACCAGACCTATCAATCCAGCCTTTTCCACGCTGGAATGAGCCTGGAAATTATTTATCGAGCTTTTCTTTCTGCGTTTTATCTATCGAGCTTGATTAATTAAAGTTGATTAATTGTTTCGTGATTGAAATGAAGCTTCTGCGGTCCTATTAGGATAGGAACGAATCGTGCCGAGCTATATGTAACGCTCGGCACTAAGCTATTTCCATATCTTCGCGGTTTCTGTTTCACTATATGGGGGAATCCGCAGCGCCAATCTTTTTTTTTTTCACGTGCAAGCTATTGGCGAAAATTTTATTAAAATATCTGAGTTTGTGTTTTTGAAGATTTCGGGGATTAATCATGATCTTTCTTAACTGATTCAAGTGAAGCGATTGGAATAGAAAAATAGTGGTTTTGTTGTGGCGAAGTTGCCACACTCGCGCTGAGTTTTCCCGACGCTCTGGCAACTTTCTTCATATGTCCGCTATGGGAGTCGAGCGATATGGCAACGCTGATT
The DNA here is from genome assembly GCA_963971145.1 of Sussaba pulchella. Lineage (NCBI taxonomy): Eukaryota > Metazoa > Arthropoda > Insecta > Hymenoptera > Ichneumonidae > Sussaba > Sussaba pulchella. The sequence goes on along the minus strand of OZ020176.1, from coordinate 3,091,891 downwards.
TCTGGAGAACATTTCAGCATTTGTCTCATGAGGTGATCAAAACTCTCAGGACGCCTATGGTCACCAATCTAAGGTAAAAGAATGAAACATTCTAACTGTCTTTTTCATTCTAACGCGGCTGTCTGATTGACATCGAATGCTTTATAGTCATTTGGATTGATTTGTGGAATCATAAATGTCCCGAAATGAATGGCAAAATTGAGAAGTAAGTATATGTTTGAAGACTCGTCTGCCAAAAGAACTGCAAGCATGCCCAAAAAATATCGCAGAGAAAACTAAACCTCCTTCTCGTCCTATATTCCTTAATTAAGTTTCAATTCCTTAGAGGGTAGATTTCACAATCTAATTTTAAAAAATGATAATTATTTTTTCTTTCAATTCGGTATCGTCGGTTACCTGATCGGAACAATAAGCGACGAGTCGTGAATTGATCTCCGCAGGTAATCTCTCAGGCTCGTTCCGTTGAACGTCTCTTATCGCTCTGGTTCTCGCGGCGAGGAGGCAAACGAGGGTCGCCTCGCTCGCAGTCGTTTGGATAACTCCACCTCCCGAACCTCCGGGTCTATGCAAAAATTCTTCTGGCAAACCAATCATCTTTCCCAGCCAATTCATCACAATCGTTTCCAATTCGGTGCACGCTGGACTTGACGCCTTTGTTAACGAAATACCGATAAAGTTCGTTAATGAATTAACGTTATTACGCATGAGGCCATAGAACTATTTTTAAAAAAATTAAATTTTTTGATTCTTTTGAATATTTTTATTATTTTCGATAGATAATCGATTCTTTTATCCGTTTTTTATGAAAAATTACAGACAATTATTAAAAAACTCGAATTTCTATCGAAAATAATCCAAATATCGATTTTTTTTTAAATTTCGAAATTTTTGGAAATCTCGAAAAAAATCGTATTTTTTTTAAATTTTAAAAGCACGTTAGAAAATATAAGAAACATAAATCCTATTCCGATTTTATGAAAAAAAAGCATGAATTTCGATAAAGTATATGGAAAAACAATTTTATCCAATCAAAAATTGGCACAATAGCATATCTGAAAAGTAATTAGTGAGATCGCAGCATCCTAAAGATACTAAAAATAAATCGAACACGTCGGGGGATAGAAGGGTTTCGATCATGTGATTCTGGACGTAATGCCACATCTACATATTTATATATCTGTGTTATATATATCTGTCTTCAACAACAATATTGAGACTCATTCGTCACGATTGTAAATGATGGATCAAAGATCGAAAACGATAATTACCCAAGTAAATCCCAAACAATTGATAGCATCGGCTAGCATGTCGGCGAGCATGCTGGCTGGCGAATTAAGCGCCGGAAAGTAAGCATGCATGTGAGGACTCTGCCAGTGTGTGACGCCCGGCATGATACATCTCTCGATATCCTCGAAGATGTCTTCCCACGGTTCGCCCTCGACCGGGGCGGAAATCGGAAGGATGTTCCTCAAATAACCCGGTGAAACGGCAGGATAAACCCGACGCGTTCTTATCGTCTCGAGATAGTCTGCGATGTAGTCCACCATTTCCTTCCCTGCGCGTAAACGAAATTTATAGTGCAACAATTGAATCGAATTGCTGTGGTTATGCTGAGGTTAAGCTTCAGAAAAACAAGAATATATTCAGAATCACAAAGAAAATAGATTCACTTCCAGTTATGCCTTAAACTTCATTCATTAAAACGAATCTGGGGATATAACAAAAACCGAAATTAATTGCGAAAAACTGATTTGGCTGCCTTGGCTATGACAAAACTAAGCTTTAATTAAAAACTGAAAAGAAAAGATATAAAATAACAAAAAAGTATTTATTGATTTTTTTCCAGCTATGGCTGCAAGGAAAAACTAACGTTTAATTTTTTAATTTGTTATAACTGATCAAATTTGTATGATTAAATAATCTAATAAGATCCGTCGAAATACCGAAAAAATGTTTATGTTTTCAAACCTAAAACTAAAATAAAAAATAAATTATATTTAGTTCCTTACATCGTGTGTCTCAAACAAAAAAAAAAATAAAGCACGGACTTAACACATGGGGTGGATTTTGTGAAAAGTCGGGAAGAACAACGCAACGAAAGAAGGGAACCGAGAAAAACAATAAAATTTGCTTTGGTTCCAATAAAGCGCGACAGCAGATCGCACATGTTTTCCCAGAAGTAGAATTTATTGACTTTTTATCCGAAAGATCAACGATCGATTACGAGCAGTGATTTGTGACGTCGTCGGAGGAAGAAAAAAAGAAGTTCGATTTAAGGGATAAACGGGCAACGGACAAACGTGTACCCTGTGTCAACGTTTTATAGCCGCCCCCCCCCCCCCCCCCCCCCCCCCCGGTACGAAGGTCGGCGCTCGTTTCTTTCCGTCCTACACCATCGTGGCGTGTAATCGGTTCGATGCAGCTGCGTTCAAACCGAAGAAGCCTTACGGAAAAGACAATATTCTTTTTCTAGGAAATTACCCTTGGAACAATATCGTATGCTTCCACGCGGTTATTACCATTCTTCGTGCAACTAGTTCGCGATTATTTGAATTTATTGGGACACTTTATTAATTGACATCTTCGTATCGGGACGTACAATCGCTTTGACATCATTTTGTTTTAGTACGATCGTATCAGGAGAGCAAAGTCTTTGTGAAATTTTGAAGAAGTCGATTTTTTTTCTTTCATTTTTTGGGAGATGCATTTATTGGTAATATTGTCTAAAAATTTCATAAAGAAATTCGTAGATTTGGATAATTACAATGGAGGATTCGGAAAGTTGAACTTTCGGTGACGTTTTGTAAGAAAAGTTTTCTAGGATTTTTAGGTTTTTCGAATTGTTATTGCGGTACAAAGTGAGGCTCATTTTGTTCAGAAGATCCGTCTGAGGTATTTTTTGAAAGTGGTGGTGGGAACGAACAAAAATGTGCAAAAGCACCTTCATTACTTCAGCTCGTTACAGTGGCTTGCTTCCTTAAGGCGCTATTAGAATAGTTTCTGGTTCTTCAATCTTCAGTTTCAGAATAACATGGAAACTCTAAAATTTTACAATGGTCGAAGTGAAAAAATTTATCGACGTTTTCTTTGCGGGAGCAGAAAATATTGAACGCAACGCTGATGACATACCATAACTAAGAAAACATGCAACATCTTTTCTCAAAAATGAAACGCTGGCCTCTCGAAATATCAATAACTATATAATGAAAATTTGAGAGCTATTAGTTTATATCATGAGAGAAATTTGTTAAAAATAAACATCATCCTTACTTTTTCTATTTCGAGACAGAGTCGGTCGTGTAAAATCTTTAATATCACTCATAAATTATCATAAGCCATTGCAGCCATAATTCATTGAGAAATCATTCCCACGATTAATGCCAAGTATATATCCCATATTTGCAAACACACGTTTTCAACTAAACGAAAAAATTAACGCCAGTTCTTTTCCAATCAAAGATTCAGATTGAATTTATAAATTCAATAAATAAATTCGTAAGAATAATCGAAATAAAATTCAATAAAATTTTAAATAGCAAAATAGTACGATAGTCACATCCGTCATAACAATAAAGGGGGAGGCGGGCAAAACTACTTATCGACCAACAATGCGGAACATTAATAAGTCGTATAATTATTACTCACCGTGTTTGCGATACTCCTCGAGATTCATGTTAGCTGCAACCACATAAATACGTCAAATCTCGTCGCATAATTTGATCAACAATAATAATATTACAGAAAACCAATATCGGAAACCGATCGTTTGAAACCGCGTTATACCCTTTCAGAGGTGAATCTCGGTTCCGTATAAAACCCGCGTTTTCGTATCACGTTAGGACTCACAGGACCCAGATTTCAAAATTACGGTTGCACCTTTTTATGCACATGGATATTAAAATTATACGTTTCGCGTATCTGTGATAAATTTCAACTTTTACGTAATTCACGCTGTCATTATTTCGATATTTACGTATCCACGAACGATCATCCGACTTATGAAAGATCGATCGAACTATCGCGAGTAATCAATGATTTATCAACGATGGAAATCGATAGCAATGCTTTCTGCGTTAAGTTGAAGACGTTTAGAGCGAACGATTCCACGTTGACCTAGCACGAACAATGAGCAACGGGATGACTTTGCCGGGATGAGGAATAGCATAGCGGAGGAGTTGTGGGTGAACGATTTCTAGGGTTTCATCATCGATCGCCCGTCATTCGACTCGGAAGCTTATTAGGCTAGTATCACAAGGCTCGTCACGGCCGTCAACTAAATAGACATAATACTTTGTGCATAAACGCGCGTGTCTTGCATATGCTTCCCGATATAGGTTACTATACCTTCGCAAAGTCATTTTTCCATCTCCATCGTCGGTGAAAAAAAATACGACTTACTTTGTAAGTTTTTACAATTGTTTTGTGTCTTTTTGTACTATTTTCTACGCCAACTGCAGTCTCACACGCCAAATTAAAAAGTACGACTGGGGTGAATTGATATCGAAAAAAAAACATTTCTCCCAATTCCGTGAGCGATATTTTTTTTGCGATTGGCTCCGGCGATATCTCGAAGACTATTGGACAGATTCAGATTTTGGATAGCTCATTCTCTTTGGTATTGAATTTCCTATCGTGTGAATCAAGATTTTCGAATTATATTAGTAAATCTGATGTATGTAACTGCAAAATTGAACTCAATGCTATTCTTTTTTCGTGAAGTAGATTCTATGTTTAAGTTCATTCCAGGAAAGTGAGTCTATTAAGCGAATCTTTCCAAGGTTAGGATCTTGGACTTTAGGACTTTAGGACTTTAGAATCTGTAATTCTAAAGTCCGTTCCATGAATATTCGTCCCTAGGTTTGAGGTAGGAGGTTTGAGCACGCTTCCCGACCATTTGAAATTTTTAACGACGATTATATTCACGTGGACACCTGAGATTTCGTCATGGCCGAGAACCAAATAGATATATCACTAGTGTTGCCGGATGGTTGTTGCTCGTGCTTCGTACACAATCTCTATCCGGCTCGAGAAACCCCTAAATAGCCTCCTCCAAGCAACTGGAGTGAGTGACCGTCCGCATGACCGTGATCATCGGACGATGGAGTGAATTGACCATAATTGATGGGCATGCTAGCGATTTGGTGATAATTTTACACCAATGAATACCTTGATGGATCTTTATGCATTAACTGCCCCAACGAACTTATCGAACGGTATTAACTCTGGCTTTATCCTTTTCCAACAAAAGACATGACGTCTTTTAGCGCAAATTACAAGTCTATGACTCATTGTGCAGAATATTATGCAGATATTAGCGGTGTCTTGATTTCGTTAATTTGTATTGCATATTTAAAGAGCCTAAAAAACCTACAGAGCCAGAATAATTTCATATTTGTTTGGGCTTACTCTGAACTAGTGCAATTGCGGTTGGTTTTTGCCATTAAGAAACGAAATGATCTCTTAAAAAAATACCCTGATCCTAAGAGATACCCACAATAAATTTTAGACCCTTGCGTGTACTGATTCAACTGTAGGATGTCTAAACCTAGGGGAAACTATCCTGATCTAGCAACACGGTGGTAGTAAAAGTACCACGTACATAAATTGTGTGTCTTGCATATGCTGGCCGATATAAGTTTATCAAACGGTCGGAAAGTCGTCGAACCTCCCTTAGCTGCTGTCACCAACGCAAACCCGCTAGACGGGTGGCTCGCATCGGCCCGGCGGCAGCGAAGAGGGGCGAAGGGGAGAAACCACGAGACGGGTTGCGCAGGTGCGAAGAGAGGGGCGAGGCAGAAGCCGCAAAGGAGTGAGGCGAGGAAAGGGGGGCTAGGCTCGAGCCGGGGCCAGTAGGGTAGACGGCGAGTCAGTATTGCTCGAGCAGCGAAACACTTCGGTTGTGACTAAATAACCAAACCTTAATCTGTATCCTTATTGTGAGGATTGGCTATCAGTGCTTCTGTGAATAAAAGTTTGTTCTTTCTACCAAATTTGCGTTCGATTATTCTGCATAAGAGGAGGGCTTGTGCCCCGCTGCTGCTCAAGGGCTTGAGGCCCGTGGCTGCGCAGGGGCTTGAGACCCGCTGCTACACAAGGGCTTGAGTCCCACCGCTCCGCTAGGGCTTGAGTCCCATTGCGGCGCCCGGGCTTGTGCTCCCTTGCTGAATTAGGGCTTGAGTCCCATGGCGTTGAGGGCTTGAGTCCCCATTGTAGTTGCAGCATGACACTCGGGGCAGCCGAGTTTTGACAGCTCGGGCGCTCGAGGCAGCCGGCGCTCTTGAGCGTCGGCGTCGGTTATCGCTTATCAGGCGTCGCTTTCCGTGGGGCTTGTTAGCGCGTCGGTACGCGTGTACGTCGCGTTAAAGGGGAGGTAATACGTGTTGGTTCACGAGCACGCTTCGTTTGTGGGAATACGTATCGTGTAGGAATGGGATTAGATCCGCGTCGCGAGTCTCGCGTTCTCTTTCTTATCATCATAAAATTATTATTATTATTATTAATTTATTTAGAAATTGATTAATTAATTAATTTTTTTTTTTTTTTTTTTTTTTTTTTTTTTTGGATATTTGTCTGAGATTGCTTGTGCATTGATTGCCGCTCCTCAGACAGAGTATGGGAGATACCGTTATCTATCGGAACGATAACAATTGGTCCTTCGAGCCGGATCTGGGCTTGCGATGTGGATGAAAGCATGCATCTATAATTACGATTCATACATTGAACATAACAGGCGGCTATTTGCTAATAGATTTCAGCAAGAGCGTCGAAGGGTGAAGTCGCGATCTACAATTATGCCACCAAGAAGGCGAGGAAACTCTTCGCGTAGCGCTCCGCGTGGTCGACGAGGAGGCAGGGGTCGAGGCGCGAACGGAGCAAGTATCGCCTCCCAATTCGACGAGGGTTCAAACCAGGGGGAAACAGCAGAGGACCCTCATCCAGTTTTGCCTGAACCGATTGAGGCCGAAAGCGGCAACAGTCGACGGCTACGCAACTCTCAGCCAACCAATCAACGTGCTACTCCTAGCACGCACGCATCTGTCGCCAATAGCAATGACGAACGGTCGAGCGACCAGCAAAACAATGCGACAGCCCCTTCTGCAGTCTCAACTACAGTTTCAATCAGAAAGCGCCGACTCGAACTCGCTGCTGCGGAAGAAAGAGCCAAGATACGGAGATTGACGCTGGAAGCACAGGAACGGGACCAGCTGGAAATAGTGGAAAGACGCCTACAGCTCGAATTGGCGGAACTGGAAGAGAACGACCGTGGCAATGCATCTGTGATAGAGCAGGAGCTATCGCCACGTGACGGCATCGGAACGCGGAACTCCCAAACTCGGGAATGGCTCGACAACAGCGTAAATATCATGGATAGCCGGGACCATGAAACCATGGCAGGCAACGAAGATTCAAGCCAGAGCGAAATAGCCCACCTGACGAGAGCTATAACTCGAGCCATCGACAAGTCGCGAAATAACGCAGGAAGCGATACGGCAAACCAGCGATTGGTTACTCGTTTAACAGCAGCAAAAGAATTGCCAACCTTCGACGGTGACCCTCTCGAGTGGCCAAGATTCAAAAGATCGTTTGAGACGTCAGCCGAAACGTGCGGTTATTCGGAAGAAGAAAACGTCTCGAGACTGTTCAGGTGCTTGAGGAGGGAGGCTAGGGATGCGGTTTCATCCTTAATGATAGCACCTTCCGGGTTGGCCCAGATAATAGAGACCTTACAGCTACGTTTCGGTAATCCGGAAATCGTGGCAAGTAAAATTGGAAGGGAAATAAGGCGATTACCGAAATTAGACACCGCAACAAGCAACTTGGTAGTCTTCGCAACTACAGTAAAAAATTGCGTTACTGCCATGGAGGCCGTCGGTCATCTCGGTTACCTACACAGCCCGGAACTGCAAGCTGAGATAATCGGCAAAATGCCCGACTCAATGGTTCGGAGTTATAACCGATTCTACCAAGAACGTAACGAACCCCAAACCCCGAAACTGGTGATACTTGCTGATTACTCAAGATTCGAGGCAGACATAGCTTGTCAGGCTGGGACCGTAAGCGCTACGGCACGGTCAGGACGGACGGAGCATAATAAGAGGGCGTTTCCCGCGGGGGCCATCGAGCGGCGACCAGCTGAGCACCAGCGACGGGCCGTGGCACTACACACCGGCTCCGACAGCCTTGAGCGGCCCAACCACAAGCAAGGGTCAAACCCGAAACGTCGACGGGAAACGAATTGCGGTTTTTGCGAGGGCCGCGATCACGTTATAGGAACTTGTCGCAAATTCGAAGCTCAATCAACGCGAAAGCGTTGGCAATGGGCCTTCAAGGCCCGAGCTTGCTTCAGGTGTCTAAACCCTGACCACCAACAAAGGGAATGTCGGGCGGAACCATGCCGCCACCCGGGCTGTGCAGGTCCGCATCATACATTACTACACAACGAACACCGACTCCGTTCGCCGCCCTCTGCGACAACAGCACGTCATGACGTCAAAACATCCACCCACACCGTGAATAATACGTGGACGGAGCAGCACGGACGCGTTCTGCTAAAAGTGGTCCCGGTGGAGCTGCAGGGGCCAAAGGGGTCCGTGTCGACTTATGCGTTACTCGACGACGGTTCAACGGTAACCTTACTTGACGCCGATATCGCCAATCAAATCGGAGCTACCGGTGAAACCAGACCATTGGCCTTACAGGGAGTAGGCCAGATGCGAACGGAAGTAGACGACAGCCGACGGGTAAAGTTCCTTATCAGTGGCACAGGGGATAGCAGCCAAAAATTTGAAATATCGGGCGCCCGTACGGTCCCTAATCTAAAAATACATCGCCAAACGTTGAGTGTCGAGGGAACTCAATCATATCGACATTTGAGAGCCATTAAATTGCCGGTGTACCAAGAGGCAGTCCCTAAGCTATTGATTGGGCAGGATCATTGGGATTTGTCAAGTCCCATAGAGATACGGGCCGCTTCCAGACACGCCCCCGTGGCGACTCTTACGCTTCTTGGCTGGGTCGTGCATGGCTATGCAACGGCAGCCTCTATGCAGAATCGCCGTAAGAAAGCTCTAAATACCATCGAAGATTCTCGAGAAGACCCCGCGGCCACAAAAAACGACGCCGACAAACGAGCCGACCGAGACCTGCATAATTTAGTCAAGGCATGGTTCGGACTGGAATCCATGGGAATCACTACCGCCAGCCGCAGAAACAAACAAGATCTAAGAGCCGAAGAGATTATGGCGAACACAGCCCGTCGAGTTTCGGATCGATGGGAAATCGGTTTACTCTGGAGACATGACTACGTCCGATTACCGGATAGCTATACAAACGCGTTAAGGCGTTTACGGACGCTAGAGATGAAGATGACAAAAGATGAATTATTTGGAGCGGCCTACCGCGAGCAGGTCAACAACCTCATCGCTAAAGGATACGCGCGCAAAATCACGGGTCGAGCTCACGGTGACCGGACGTGGTACTTACCGCATTTCGGAGTTACCCACCCCAACAAACCGGGCAAGCTGCGCATGGTGTTCGACGCGGCGGCCAAAGTGCAGGGCGTGTCCCTAAACGATCACCTGCTAAGCGGGCCCGGCCTGCTGAATTCACTGCTTGGGGTGTTAATGCGATTCCGACAAAAACCAGTCGCATTTACCGCCGATATCAGGGAAATGTTTCTACAGATTAAAATCCGCGAGGAAGATCGGAATTCGCAACTATTTCTGTGGCGGGACGCGACTCTAGCAAAAAACCCGACGTTTATGAAATGACGTCAATGATATTTGGCGCGTCTTCATCACCAGCTACTGCAATCTACATCAAGGATATTAACGCGCGATCCTTCGAAGGGAAGTTCCCTAAGGCAACCGAGGCCATCTTAAGGAGACATTACATGGACGACTACCTGGACAGCGTGGAGACAATCGACGAAGCGCTAACCATGATTGCCGACGTAACCTACATACATCGTCAAGGGGGATTCGACATACGAGGATGGACGTCAAACAAAACGGCTGCATTAAAAAACACTCCTAGAGAGAAACGGGCGAGCGGAGCGGTGGATTTGTCCTTGGACAAAGAAATGGAGGCCAGAACGCTTGGCTTAATTTGGAATCCTCACGACGACACTCTCTCATTTGCCACGAACCTGAAACGGTTTCCCCCCGATATACTAGCGGGAACTCGGAGACCAACGAAAAGAGAGATGCTACGAGCAATCATGTCGATATTCGACCCACAAGGGTTACTTGCACCCTTTACTGTAGGATCGAAAATCATGCTGCAAAACGTTTGGAGGGGCGGAATTGACTGGGACGATCGACTGGCTGACAATGAATTCGCGGAGTGAAAACGCTGGATGAACCGATTAAGAGAAGTACCCCGTTGCACGGTGCCGCGATGTTACCGAGACCATTCTGCAAAGCCTTCGGTCACAGAACTCCATATATTCTGCGACGCGAGTCAGCAAGCATTCGCAGCCATGGGTTACTGGCGTTTCATCTACGACAACGATAACCAGGTCGTAAGCTTCGTTGGTGCTAAAAGCAGGGTCGCGCCACTCAAACCGGCCCTGTCAGTTCCTAGAATGGAACTACAGGCGGCACTGCTGGGTAGCCGACTAGCTACCACCATTTCCGAGGAACATGATATTACAATAGATAAGCGGGTCTTCTGGTCGGACGCGCGAGCGGTGTTGTGCTGGATAAGATCCGATTCACGGCGACACAACGCCTGGCTATCAAACCGGCTAGCGGAAATCGACGAGCATACGAACGTTACTGAATGGCGGTGGGTGCCATCAGACCAAAATCCGGCAGACGATGCGACTCGGGGCACTGGCCAAGTCCCAACGTCAGGGTCCAGATGGTTCAAAGGGCCAGACTTCCTCGTAAAGCCAGAAACCCAGTGGCCGAAACTTGAGCTGAAATCCAACGATTATGACGCCAGCGAAGACGTGCAAGCAGAAACGACAGCAAACGTCACCATCGACACTCCAAGTGCATTACCGGACCTGCGGCGATTCTCGTCATGGTTACGACTGATTAGGGCCACGGCTTGCGTTTTATGTTTCTTGGACGTGTACCTAGCAAAGGCAAAGCCTCAGCTGACCGTCGAGCATTTGCAACGAGCGGAGACCTTGTGGACACGACGCGCCCAACAGGAAAGCTTTGACCAGGAGCTCCGGTCGTTGCTGGTCGGACGATCAGTTTCGAAGACAAGCCGTCTGACTCAACTCACGCCGATCATTGATGAATCAAAGATTATGCGAATAACAGGCCGTATAACTAAGGCAGAGGGAGTGCAAGCGACGACAAAATCCCCCCCGATTTTAGATGGACGGCACCCCTACACCAGGCTGATGATCATGCATTACCATCGTCAAGCTAACCACGGAAGTACGGAAACCGTATTAACCGCGCTACGACAGCACTACTGGGTAGTTCACGCACGACCTACGGTACGATCAGTGGCGTCGAGTTGCCAATGGTGTCGCATTCAGAAGGCTAAACCGCAGATTCCCCTGATGGGCAACCTGCCGACAGCCAGACTTGCGCATCACCAGCGACCATTCTCTTACACCGGAGTGAATTACTTCGGGCCTATGACGGTGACCGTAGGGCGGCGTCACGAAAAACGCTGGGGCGTTCTGTTTACTTGCCTGACCACGCGAGCCATTCACCTGGAAATAGCGGCTTCCCTAAGCACAGATTCTGCGATAATGGCTTTGCGCCGATTCATGGCTCGTCGTGGGAACCCAACCGAATTATGGTCTGACAATGGGACGAATTTTCGCGGCGCGGCAACCGAGTTGCGCAGGGCAATAAAAACACTAGACAGCGAAAGACTAAAATCGGAAGCCTGTAAAAACCGCATGACATGGCATTTCATACCACCAGCGACACCGCACATGGGGGGAAGCTGGGAGCGGCTAATACGTAGCGTGAAGACAGCATTACAGACAACTCTCCAGGGACAGGCACCTAAAGAAGAGGCCCTGACCACGGCGCTAGCAGAGGCTGAACACAGCGTTAACGGCCGACCATTGGTCCACGTCTCCACTGACCCGAGGGACCCTCAGGCTCTGACTCCGAATCACTTCCTCATCGGCGCATCCTCCGGAGTCACCATCCCGAAAACATCGAACAACACCGATTTGAGTTCCAAAAAACAATGGCACATCGCGCAACGACTAGCCGATATGTTCTGGGCTAGGTGGTTGAAAGAATACCTGCCAACCTTGCAGCCGAGAAGAAAATGGAGAATCGAGCAACCACCGGTGCACCAAGGCGACGTGGTGTTTATAATGGAGCCGAACACACCGCGCAACGTCTGGAATCGAGGAATCGTCACCCGAGTCTTCCCGGGCGCAGATGGACGAACCCGAGTCGCCGAAGTACGCTCCGGTAATCGAAGCTGCATCAGGGCAGTGGCCAAATTAATAACGTTGGTTCTGACAAAGGAGGGTATCGATGGAGCCCCAACGATACCGGTGGGAGGATGTCACCAACGCAAACCCGCTAGACGGGTGGCTCGCATCGGCCCGGCGGCAGCGAAGAGGGGCGAAGGGGAGAAACCACGAGACGGGTTGCGCAGGTGCGAAGAGAGGGGCGAGGCAGAAGCCGCAAGGGAGTGAGGCGAGGAAAGGGGGGCTAGGCTCGAGCCGGGGCCAGTAGGGTAGACGGCGAGTCAGTATTGCTCGAGCAGCGAAACACTTCGGTTGTGACTAAATAACCAAACCTTAATCTGTTCCCTTATTGTGAGGATTGGCTATCAGTGCTTCTGTGAATAAAAGTTTGTTCTTTCTACCAAATTTGCGTTCGATTATTCTGCATAAGAGGAGGGCTTGTGCCCCGCTGCTGCTCAAGGGCTTGAGGCCCGTGGCTGCGCAGGGGCTTGAGACCCGCTGCTACACAAGGGCTTGAGTCCCATTGCGGCGCCCGGGCTTGTGCTCCCTTGCTGAATTAGGGCTTGAGTCCCATGGCGTTGAGGGCTTGAGTCCCCATTGTAGTTGCAGCATGACACTCGGGGCAGCCGAGTTTTGACAGCTCGGGCGCTCGAGGCAGCCGGCGCTCTTGAGCGTCGGCGTCGGTTATCGCTTATCAGGCGTCGCTTTCCGTGGGGCTTGTTAGCGCGTCGGTACGCGTGTACGTCGCGTTAAAGGGGAGGTAATACGTGTTGGTTCACGAGCACGCTTCGTTTGTGGGAATACGTATCGTGTAGGAATGGGATTAGATCCGCGTCGCGAGTCTCGCGTTCTCTTTCTTATCATCATAAAATTATTATTATTATTATTAATTTATTTAGAAATTGATTAATTAATTAATTTTTTTTTTTTTTTTTTTTTTTTTTTTGGATATTTGTCTGAGATTGCTTGTGCATTGATTGCCGCTCCTCAGACAGAGTATGGGAGATACCGTTATCTATCGGAACGATAACAGCTGCTTTGCACGAAGCACAAGTCGTCACGCGTGACGATACTTGACCCAGCGACACTTTTGTATAGCGCAAAGATTGAAAGTGTTACAGAGACACTTTCACATTTCACAAATGTAATTATGAGGATTTGAAAAATATTGCGCCAGCCTCTTCTCGCTTAATCCAATTACAACCGCGCAAAAGTTTTCTCATGTTGACGGTCAACCGATGCCGCACTCTTGACATAACTCCAATTGCAACCTAGAATTATGTTATTATGTTTTCGTTCCTGTTTGACGGTTGAGCGTCGAATTGTTTCGTCATTCAGGAGATTTTGTTATATGCTGTATAAGGGTGGTTCTTCTCTCAGTTATGTCCGAACTATGATTTCCACGGGGTTCTAATCGATTAAAAATAAATGAATAAATGAATAAATGAATAAATGAATAAATGAATAAATGAATAAATGAATAAATGAATAAATGAATAAATGAATAAATGAATAAATGAATAAATGAATAAATGAATAAATGAATAAATGAATAAATGAATAAATGAATAAATGAATAAATGAATAAATGAATAAATGAATAAATGAATAAATGAATAAATGAATAAATGAATAAATGAATAAATGAATAAATGAATAAATGAATAAATGAATAAATGAATAAATGAATAAATGAATAAATGAATAAATGAATAAATGAATAAATGAATAAATGAATAAATGAATAAATGAATAAATGAATAAATGAATAAATGAATAAATGAATAAATGAATAAATGAATAAATGAATCAATGAATAAATGAATAAATGAATAAATGAATAAATGAATAAATGAATAAATGAATAAATGAATAAATGAATAAATGAATAAATGAATAAATGAATAAATGAATAAATGAATAAATGAATAAATGAATAAATGAATAAATGAATAAATGAATAAATGAATAAATGAATAAATAAATGAATGAATGAATGAATGAATGAATGAATGAATGAATGAATAAATGAATAAATGAATAAATGAATAAATGAATAAATGAATAAATGAATAAATGAATAAATGAATAAATGAATAAATGAATAAATGAATAAATGAATAAATGAATAAATGAATAAATGAATAAATGAATAAATGAATAAATGAATAAATGAATAAATGAATAAATGAATAAATGAATAAATGAATAAATGAATAAATGAATAAATGAATAAATGAATAAATGAATAAATGAATAAATGAATAAATGAATAAATGAATAAATGAATAAATGAATAAATGAATAAATGAATAAATGAATAAATGAATAAATGAATAAATGAATAAATGAATAAATGAATAAATGAATAAATGAATAAATGAATAAATGAATAAATGAATAAATGAATAAATGAATAAATGAATAAATGAATAAATGAATAAATGAATAAATGAATAAATGAATAAATGAATAAATGAATAAATGAATAAATGAATAAATGAATAAATGAATAAATGAATAAATGAATAAATGAATAAATGAATAAATGAATAAATGAATAAATGAATAAATGAATAAATGAATAAATGAATAAATGAATAAATGAATAAATGAATAAATGAATAAATGAATAAATGAATAAATGAATAAATGAATAAATGAATAAATGAATAAATGAATAAATGAATAAATGAATAAATGAATAAATGAATAAATGAATAAATGAATAAATGAATAAATGAATAAATGAATAAATGAATAAATGAATAAATGAATAAATGAATAAATGAATAAATGAATAAATGAATAAATGAATAAATGAATAAATGAATAAATGAATAAATGAATAAATGAATAAATGAATAAATGAATAAATGAATAAATGAATAAATGAATAAATGAATAAATGAATAAATGAATAAATGAATAAATGAATAAATGAATAAATGAATAAATGAATAAATGAATAAATGAATAAATGAATAAATGAATAAATGAATAAATGAATAAATGAATAAATGAATAAATGAATAAATGAATAAATGAATAAATGAATAAATGAATAAATGAATAAATGAATAAATGAATAAATGAATAAATGAATAAATGAATAAATGAATAAATGAATAAATGAATAAATGAATAAATGAATAAATGAATAAATGAATAAATGAATAAATGAATAAATGAATAAATGAATAAATGAATAAATGAATAAATGAATAAATGAATAAATGAATAAATGAATAAATGAATAAATGAATAAATGAATAAATGAATAAATGAATAAATGAATAAATGAATAAATGAATAAATGAATAAATGAATAAATGAATAAATGAATAAATGAATAAATGAATAAATGAATAAATGAATAAATGAATAAATGAATAAATGAATAAATGAATAAATGAATAAATGAATAAATGAATAAATGAATAAATGAATAAATGAATAAATGAATAAATGAATAAATGAATAAATGAATAAATGAATAAATGAATAAATGAATAAATGAATAAATGAATAAATGAATAAATGAATAAATGAATAAATGAATAAATGAATAAATGAATAAATGAATAAATGAATAAATGAATAAATGAATAAATGAATAAATGAATAAATGAATAAATGAATAAATGAATAAATGAATAAATGAATAAATGAATAAATGAATAAATGAATAAATGAATAAATGAATAAATGAATAAATGAATAAATGAATAAATGAATAAATGAATAAATGAATAAATGAATAAATGAATAAATGAATAAATGAATAAATGAATAAATGAATAAATAAATAAATGAATAAATGAATAAATGAATAAATGAATAAATGAATAAATGAATAAATGAATAAATGAATAAATGAATAAATGAATAAATGAATAAATGAATAAATGAATAAATGAATAAATGAATAAATGAATAAATGAATAAATGAATAAATGAATAAATGAATAAATGAATAAATGAATAAATGAATAAATGAATAAATGAATAAATGAATAAATGAATAAATGAATAAATGAATAAATGAATAAATGAATAAATGAATAAATGAATAAATGAATAAATGAATAAATGAATAAATGAATAAATGAATAAATGAATAAATGAATAAATGAATAAATGAATAAATGAATAAATGAATAAATGAATAAATAAATAAATGAATAAATGAATAAATAAACAAATTAATAAATCAATTAACAAATCAATAAATGAACAAATACATTATTGATGAGACCACTTCAAACCGGCTAATTTAATTCTGACCGTTGACTCTGACGAGGTGAAGTTTGCGGTTTAAAATATCTGGTTGTTTTAGAATGTGTATTTTTCTTAATTTGATTCACTCTCTTTATTGGTGGAAGTAGAGTTAATATCCGTTAATTCCATATGGTATTAAATTGATTTAGAAATAATTTCTCTATTTGTTGATATTGATTCTCTAATAATTCCACTTTTCTAAAGGCCACTGATGTGTTCATTATTCAATAATCCTACAATAATAATTTTTATCGTAAGTCAAAAATTTTGCATGCCGCCCTGAATGCTGTCATAACGATCAATAATGTCTATCATTTTCCCATCCCAGACAATTCTTTTGACACATCAAACCCCTATCTTTCCCCAATTTTCGAGAAATCACCCTCGATAAGAGAAAAATGATTTTTTCATAAACTCAAAAAGTGATTTTTTTATAGAACACAACTAATTCTAAGATACCGAAAAAAAAATCCGTCCGATTATTAATTTTATTGATTAAAAAAAAAAGTTATAAAAATGAGAACTTTTCCGGATTGTCACCCTCGAAGGGTTTCTCAAGTTATTTGAAGTTCACCCGGATTACAGATCAGTCACCGACCGCAGAAATCGACACAAAACCGAAAAACTTTCGATGATTCGCAGGCATCGGTTCGATTCACCGAACGTTCCAAGCCGAAGATGCTTCAAATCAATCGAGCGATGGACATTTGTCCCAGATATTTACTACGCACTCGAAAGAATTTCCGGTTATTTCAGAGATTTACGAGTTAAATACAATTTTCGATCGTGCGAATAACACTCGAGTGAACACTGCGGGTGTCCCCATAGCATTCGTCGAAAGCGACGAACGTAACTGAACTCCTTCCAAAGCTCAGGCCTCGAAGGACCCAGGACTGATGAACCCGCGTGGCCATGTAGCTCAACTTTGTAAGTTGATTCGACGTAACACCGAATTTCCACTAGCTTTTGGAAACCCCGGAAATTCTCTCGAGCGAATCGCATTCAACTGTGCACAGCTAGGTAAGAGAATAAGTACGGTCGTTCACGAATTTCAAGAATTCAAATACGAATTCGATACGGCAGCCTCCACGTCCCACTCGGCGGCCATAGTCATTAAGGGACTTTTTGGTGTAACATTATTGGAAATTAAATCTTTTGCCGAACATGAACGATTCGGAATTATTTTTTAAACTTTTAGCGCTTTTTTCGGAAAATTCTTTCCCGAAAATGGCTTTGTCGAGGGAAGTTTTTAAGGCGTTAGTCTTAAACTTGGCCTTGTTGTCCTTCACGACATTCTTCAGTGCGGTATGGAATGTTTTTTCTTTTTCAATCATAAGAATTCCATATTTTTTAGCGTTCCGTACCGCAAAGGGGAATTTTTATAAGATTACTCGCATGTCTGTCAGTCTGTCATGACCGATTTTCTTCCCCCTTATTTTCGAAACGACTGAACCCCAATTTTTTTTTAAATCATGGAAAATACCTCCTATGTGAAGTTTACAGGACAATTGTAACGAAACTCCTAGGTCTAATGGTTTTTGAGACATTAATTATTAAATATATGGTACGAAATTCTTTGTGCGCGATTTGAACTACCACTTTACCGGTTTCTATGAGCAAAATCTGTCGAAAAAAGAGACACAAAGCGACATTCAATTTTGGGATGTTCACAATGGGTTCATTTTTATGGGAAAATGAATCCTTGATACGATGCTAAAGTGTTCCATACCGATTAATTCCTGATACTGACTCCTTTACTGATTTTCCTTTTTTTTTCGAACAAGGTTTCGAGAAACTTCCACAATCAGGCATTATTTTTTACACATTTGATCAGACACAAACTTTTTTCGTGACGCAAAAAATATTAGAATATATTTTGTAACGGGTAACTGATAACTGATTTCAATAAACGAAATAAAAATTGGACGGATTACTAATCTTATTTGGAAAAATTCAAGGAAACCAGCAGATTCCAGGACCCTTATAATAAAATGGTCTCCCAATAAGAGCAATCTTAGACTTGTTCTTTTCCCGAAAAAATTGAAAACTTGTAACTGTGAAGACAACCGAGATTAAAAAAGTATTAATCATGATTGTCGCCGATGGTGACGAAACATATTGATCATTAATAAATGTTCATTATTAAATTCACAAATAAACGTTGTACATTCTAAATTAAAAATGTACGACACTTTTATTCAAACGAAGTAAATAACTACTCAGAAAAAATGAATCTGACAATATACGTTTCCATCTTCTGGCTAGTCGTGAGCCCATACATAGATATGGCGTCTAATCGTTTCCGTATACAAAAGACCCGAATTGCCTACAACTTCCGCCGTGATCAAAGATTTAACGAAGCCTGAGGTCTATTTCTAATGCAGTTAAAGCGTCTCTATAATAAACATAACATTGTCCGTACAATAAAACTTTCAAAACATTAAGTATTGGCAGTTAGCGCGTTCTTCGTTACACCTTTAGCGTTGTGACAATCGACGGAAACTATACGTTCGATCAGTTATCATTGAGATAATTCAGATCACGAATCTACCTTCCTCCCGAGTAGCTCTTTAATCAAAACATTTTAAATCTTCCGTGTATTTATGGGAGCACAAGTATCACAATGATTTTTTCTCTGCACACTCTGCGTACATTTTTAAGGCGCACGATAAAATGTATGGTACAGTGCAAAAACAATAGCCGACTATATCAGGTAGCACGATAATATTCACTGTAGGCCGGATAAATTCAATTCTACCTTCAGTTTTGAAAATTTGCCCCGGCATAGAGTATTTGGTACTCGCTTTCAAGGACAACAACCGGAAACTGTTGTTCGGATTTTTATGGTGCGACTATATTATTTCATTTTAATATTTTTCGCTTGTTTACAAAACAATGCACCACAAATTTAATCACTAAACGGATATCAGTGAGTATAGAATACAATGTTGAATTAATAAAAATATTTTTAGTCGATTCTATAAAGTTTTACCAAACATCTGTTTGTATAATCTTCAAATACTATATAAGGCTATATAAGGTTCTCCCGACGCATCCTTAAGCCTAACAGCATCCTTTGAGTGACGCATTTTTTTCTCCTATAATTATTTATGAATGTTATTATTATTGTTGTTGTTATTACAATTATTATTGTAATGATTTTATTAATGTAAAAAACAGAGAAAAAAAAGTTTCTTCGCGTTTGCAGACAATCGATCGTACACCGCAAATCGCTCACTTTTCACACGCATGGCTACAAAAAGCCGTTTCTCGAAAGGTAGAAAGGACAGCCGATATTATTAAAAGCCGCGAGCGGCGTCCGTCCCGCACCTCGAGAGATTTTCTCACTCCAAAAAAAGATAAGGTTTCAAATGTTCGTTACAATGATTTTCCATAACCTTTTGTCATCGTTAAATATTCACAAATTTTTAAATCACTCGACCGAATTTTCTTTATAATAAAATCCAGCAAAAAAAAAAAAAAGATTTCGTTGTTGGATTAAATAAAACAAATTTTTTCTCAAACTCCGGAATAGTTGGACTAACCTCTTTTTTTATCGTAAATTCAAACTCTTCGGCGATGATTGTGGACGTGTCGAAATATTGGACGGTAGGTAAGTCTGCGAACGATACCTACGGCGTTGTGAAGGTATGAAGGCATTGCTCAACAAGTGGCGTCGTTTATATAGTCGTAGACTCCGGGTTGGAAGGACATTTTTTGCGCAAGCGCTCCTTTTCCCCTCCCGAAAGGACAATTTTACACTATAAGCGGGATACAGTCGGATGGGAAGGAGTGAAAAGTGCTTTACGATCCTACGGGAACGGGGAAGGATAGTCCGGCAACCTCGTGAACCTTTATGTGAATCGAAGGATTTACACGACATCGTGCAAACAATGGAAAACGCTTGCAAAGTCCGGAACTATTCAATTGGTATCAAATCAATGTGGCTTCTGTTTTTCTTCATTCGTTTCCCGAACGGTTGTTTCATTCGTCGAAAAAGGAAATAAAAATAAAAAACGATACTAGACGTTGCAGTTTGATAGTTTTGTTTTATATCGAGAGTCACCCACTGGACCAATTTCTCAAATGTTATCTCGGCGTCCATAAAAGTGACTGCAAATAGACCGTTTAAATTGAAACATTATTCTCACTGTTGATCGAGCAGTCTCCCGGGGGCTGTGAATTCTACCCAATGGGGCGTGAAATCCCGCCGACGGATATCGTGAAGATTACTTTGGAATTATATGGTGAAAGATTTTTTTTCTCTAACGTTGAATAATGACCGGCTTTGTGAATTTAAAATGGCTTGGAGTGCATTCAGTGTTGTTGCGATTCTGAAATTCACATCGATGTACGAATTTGCTAAAGTTGGTTTGAATATATAATATTACTGGGAATTATCCGTTGAACGATACGTTTTACTATTATTGTGATGTCATTAAAAAAAAAAGGATTTTTAACTGTTCTGAATTGTTTTGAATTTATCGAGAAGAGAGTTATGCGTTATGAGTTATTATTCGACTTTTGTAGTAATAGTTCAGACCGATCAAAGATGTTGTCTCAACGTCTTATGGCTGATGGTGGAAATTTACAAAATGATGGAATACAATTTTCGAAATGAAAAAAAAAATTCACACTGCTTTAAAGAATGGCGTGTAGAATGACGAGACCAAATTTCAAACCAATATCTCAAAGCTGCTCCTTTAAAATCTGTCACTGTTTTCAATAAAGGCGTTTGAAAATAACTCTTTTAAATGCCGACCAAATTGCATCGGGAAAAAAATAAATTAAAAAAATTTTTAAAACTCCCGGCTGGAGTAAAAATCGAACACAAAAAAAATTAGAACGAAAAAAAGTAATCTGATAGAAAGCATGAATAAAATTCATGAATCTTAAAAGAATACAACAAATTAATAAATTTAAAATGGACAAAACAAATCAGTGAAATTAAAAGAATGAAATAAATAAATAAATTTAAAAAGGATAAAATAATTCAAGAAGTCATCTTAGTTTATTCATAGTTTGAATTATGATCGTTCGTTTGTATGAGTTCAATTTTTTGAATCGTGGTAATTTCCTCACTGCCCTCAATTCAGTCGGGAGACGTCATTCATTAAACATAAGTCGGGGGAAGTTTTCTTTCGTATCCTTGAACATCTAAATCCAGATCGTCTTCATGTTCAATTAATGGCGTCTTCTTTGCACTGTCAAACATCTGTATCCTATATCATATTTATGTTTAATGAATGACGTCTCCCGACTGAATTGAGGGCAGTGAGGAAATTACCACGATTCAAAAAATTGAACTCATACAAACGAACGATCATAATTCAAACTATGAATAAACTAAGATGACTTCTTGAATTATTTTATCCTTTTTAAATTTATTTATTTATTTCATTCTTTTAATTTCACTGATTTGTTTTGTCCATTTTAAATTTATTAATTTGTTGTATTCTTTTAAGATTCATGAATTTTATTCATGCTTTCTATCAGATTACTTTTTTTCGTTCTAATTTTTTTTGTGTTCGATTTTTACTCCAGCCGGGAGTTTTTAAAATTTTTTAAATTTATTTTATTAAGTTTGTATAGATCGTAAAGATAGCAATATATGATACACAATCTACACGAAAACGTTTTGGAACGGTCTTTTTGTCGGAATAAATAATAAAATCTGAGGAAACCTTTAGTACTAAAAGTTTGCAATAATTATATACTATGCTGGTCAATCGTATAACTCAGTTCACGAATAAAAATAAATGAAGTTACGATAGTCGAAGTACACGTCATGAAAAATATGAGGCATTAGTTGTAATGTGACGATTGACTTACGCTTACGGCTTGGGAATTGCAGTGCTGGACAAGTTCTGTCGTTGGATCGTCGAATTAATGATGTTTAACGAGCGACTTGTTGACAACTTGCTGGAAGATGCTCCCACGATAGAAATCCGTGGCTTTTATATAGTCGGCTTAGTTCCCCTTCTTCTCTGGAGGTAGTAACGAGAAGGAGAATCCATGGATAAAGGAACCCCATTTCGATACCAAATTAGTCTTGTGCCACACAAATATAATCATTGAGGCCAAGTTTTGTTGTCAACATGCATGGAAGAGAATGTTCGTTCCATTTTATTTCATTTATCTACACTATGAGATAAAAGCGATGTCATTGTACCTGTCATCGGCGGTGTTTTATCACGTAACAGCACACGCGTGTAACCGGTCGTAATTATTATCATTTCGCCAAAAAGGCACGATCCTTTTTGATAGAGTAGTTGGAAATATATAGATTAGAAGTCAAAGGTTTTTTTCCCACCACAATCCGATACGGCTTGCACCCAGCGCGAAGTGATATTTTCATGATCTATAACCGAGCGTGGATCTCGACGGCACTGTTCGATACAGAATTTACGATCTACATTCGATATTCATGTAGTGCTCGAGGATTATTTGCAGTGCGTCCAAACAATATTTCCAAGCATACCCGATTCTTAAAATAGAATCGGTCAAAGCTTACGCTAATATATAGTCAGGGGTCGAAGCTAATAGGTCAATATTGCCGCCACAAGAACGTAGTGAAACGTACAGCATTGAGAAAACATAAAGATTGCAATAATTTCTACACTAACACTAACATTTGTTCCCGACGATTGAAGGGATATTTTCAAAAGTGATAATATCGATTCGTTGAATGATAAATGGAATCTTATTGACCAAATATTGCCACAAGTTTTTTGGATCAAATACACAATTAGGTAGCTACTGTTTATATGGTGTCACAATCTCAAATGTTCGTACATTAATATTTCGAAAATAAGATTGTCAAATAAGAACCAAAGAATAGCGTTCAGAGCAGATAACTCGACGGTCATTAAATGATCATTAAATGAATATTTAAAAAAAACGTATAGTTATTTTTAGAACGATTAACATTTTTTCCATTTATTCCGATTTGGATTTTGTCATGAAAATTAATTTTGGTTTGATTAATTGTCTTGAAGGCCTTTCCATAAATTGGAACATAAAGTTTTCGTTAAAATATTTTCGAATCCATGTATGGAATAATCTATCGTTCACGGCTAAGACACATGAAAAATCATAATCATATCGCAATATTTCGATGCATTGCGATCTTTTTTTTATATTTCGATGCTTTTTCATCATTTTTTCTTGGAGCGTTTAGAATGTCGAACTTTTGCCTATAGTAAGAAATCTTCGAAAAGATGTAGGCGATTGATAAATAAAATTGAGATACAGTCCAGATATGCGAAATGTGTTGGATTTTACAAAGCATATGAGGCTGAGAAGCCCTCTGCCCGCTGTATGTCAAGTCGTAAGCAGTTACAGTACGAGCGAGTTCCGAAACTGGTGGAATTCTGAATAACGGCTGATTGTGATTGCCCTTTAAATATCCCTTATCAATTATTCCAACGGTTTAGGTATCCGCAAAAAAATTTTGGCTTGATCTTGAGATCTAAACTAACTCGGAAGTCCACGGAAGAATGAATAATGTCTGACTTGAAGGATTTCTTCGACAGTTCGGCAAGCGGTCACTCGAGTATCCCTGGCTTGGTACGCCGTCAACCATATGTCCCCTTCGCACTGGGCGATGTAGTCCATTACCTGAAGCCGCTGACACTTTGTTTATCCGTTGCTCTTTCACGTCAAAATAAAAATAAAACAAGTTGCAAGTTGAAACTTCCAGTTTGCTTCCTCTAAATCGTAGGCAGGGAACGAAGATTGCTTTATGAGGAGAGATTCACACTGAATGTGTTACATGAGTATTCATAATGATACGAGTGCACGTCAACCACTCGTGGTCGAGTAATAATAATGACCGTCGTTTGAGGTAAGTACGTCGTCGTTGAAATGAAAAAATTATCAGATCAATTAATTACTGGAAATGTTTTATTCACTTAAATATTGTTTTTCGTGTGTTGCGCGACAACATTGACGAAGATAAAGAATGGTAATCAGGTTTCCGTGTACATCGAAAGCTGACGTCACCGTAAAGACCACGTGAGAAGACAGGTAGTGAACGCTGGCTCCCGGTACTTTAAGATGTGTGTCATTATTGACAGGCTGCCTGGCAATCTCTTTCAGTAAGGAATCTATTGGCATTTCCATCGCATCCACCGTATTCGAAGCGCTGGCAGCAACGAGTACGGGTGTCGTAGTACCAACGCGTCACGTATGAACGGCAAGGTCCAACATCGTTTGACAGACGGCAGATATCTTTGAAAAATAAGAATTCATTTATTAGATAAGCTTTACAAAGAAATAGTTGCGTGTCTACTTTGCTTATCGGATTTAAGCAACAATATTCCGATGATAACTTACTCTGTCTCTGAGCTTCCGTAACAGACGACAATGCGGCCAAACTGCATACGATCAGCAATGCAATGATTTTCGTGTTCATGTTGAAGCCTTTTTTTTGTATTTATCTATGAGACGTTTCAAATGTAGGTATCATTAATGCAATAAAACAATGAATGATTATAAAAATTAATTGTCCTTTGATCGTTTGACAAATACTGTCAAATTGTCCGAAAAATGAATGAAAACTTGTTCTTGCTAGTTCATTAAAATTTATAACTCACCTAAGAACTGTGCACTTTAGGAATCTTCGTTCCAGACTGATGATCATGGCTGATCTGCGTTCTTTTAAAGCCACGGAAGCTTGGGTGGTTATCAGAAAGTTGATTCTTGTATATAGGTATTCAAAGTTGAAAGAGCCGCTTGAAATAATTCGTCGGTGGAGTAGTCAAAACAACAAATACCCAAAATGAAAATTTCCGTGTTTACCGTTGGCGCAATTGACTGCCTCATCGTCCAATTGAGGAAAATGGCTTCGTTCTTTGCAAGTAAATCGAAGTAACATATTGTTCGAATTGATTTACTTTCACGGTACGACAGCCACTGTCGCGTCTCATGACTTATGGTTCGTTTGAATATATCCGGTAAAGGGAAATAATCGTGCCGTGCTTTTATATCAGGAACCTATCAGAAATATAATAAACACTCGGACGCGGAAGGATTGATGGAACGATATTGTTTTGCTCGTGCGGACGATATTCTCGATTCGCTAAATGATAAGAAGGCCTCAATATATGCAATAAAATCAAACACGAATTGTTTTGCGGTTTTCCTGTTTGTCGATGCGTTATGCTCTTTCTTGTTATGAACAACGCACAGAGGGACCTGTAGATCACCGAACGAGTGACGCTGCCATAACTGTGGTCAAGCAATTTCGTTTCTGGGTATAAAAGCACGACGCGATTATTTTTCTTTTCCAGTCAAATTCGAACTGACTATTAGTTATAGGACAACGCGATAGCGGATGTTTTTACCGCAAGAGGAAATGAATCTGAACAATGTTTCATTTTGATTTGCCTGCGAGAAACGAAGCCGTTTTCCTCAATCACCCGATAAGGCGAATAATCGCTTCAACGGTAAACACTCAAATTTTTATTTCAGGTATTTATTGTTTCGACTACTCCACCGACGAGTTATTTAAAGCACCTCTTTCAGTTATGAATACCTATATACAACAATCAACTTTCTGATAACCACCCAAACTTCTGTGGCTTTAAAAGAACGCAGATCAGCTATCATCATCAGTCTGAAACGAAGATTACTAACGTGCACAGTTCTTAGGTGAGTTATAGAATTTAATGAACTAGCAAGAACAAGTTTTCATTCATTTTTCGGACAAATTAACAGTATTTGTCAAACGATCAAAGGACAATTTATTTTTATAATCATTCATTGTTCCATTGAATAAATAATACATTTGAAACATCCCATAGATAGATACAAAAAAGACATCAAGATGAACACGAAAATCATTGCATTGCTGATCGTATGCAGTTTGGCTGCATTGGCGTCTGTTACGGAAGCTCAGAAGCAGGGTAAGTTATCAACAGAATTTTGTGGCTTACATCGGATGAGTGAAATAAGTACGCAACTATTTTGTCGTTAATACTTGTCTAACGAAGAAATTGTTATTGATCAAAGATATCTGCCGTTTGCCACGCGATGCTGGACCTTGTCGGGCATTCGTGCCGCGTTGGTACTACGACACCCGTAATCGTTGTTGCCAGCGCTTCGAGTACGGAGGGTGCAATGGAAATGCAAACAGATTCCTTGCCGAAAGGGATTGCCAGGCAGCCTGTCAATGATGACACACATCTCGAAGTACAGGAAGCCGGCATTCACTACCTGTCTTCTCAAATGGTCTTTACGGTCACGTCCGCTTTCGACGTTCATGAATATCTGATTAACATATTTCTATCTTTGTCAGTGTTGTCGCGCAACATACGAACAACAATATTTAACCGAATAAAAAATTTTGAGTAATTATTCGATCCGATAATAGTTTCCTTTCGTAATAAAACTTTGTTTTATTCATTTGATTTTTATTATATTTTGATTGAAGAAGGTTCGGACCGGAGTGGGGTCGGTGTTGTTTTGATTTAATAATTGAATATCCATTTACGATTGGGTTTAAGTGATTTTTTTTTTTTTTTTTGGGTTTGTGATTTTTAATCTCGATTGGTGACGTATTATTTTCTGGCTTTTAGTCATTTATCCATATCAATTGCTTTCTGTTAAGTTTGCATCATTCATTCACATTAATCACATTTATTCTTCTATTTATTTTTATATTGAGTTATTATTCATCCTAATATGTATTTAGTGCCTAAATATGTTTATAAAATCTTGGAATTCGCAGGAATTCGTTTACGAGCATGTTGCTACATGGACAACATTTTCCAAACCTCTACCCTCAAAATCTTGTATGACATCACCATAATAATTATAATTTTTTTTTTTTCAAATTTTTTTATTCATTTTGCTTCCTCGTTTTTTATGAATGTATTTGAAATAAGATAATTTTCTAAACGAGTTACAAATTTTCAAGTATTGTCTCCTTTTTTGCGTCCGGATGATTTTTTCGATATTCACTTACAATTTGTGAAATGAACTATTTTTGTTGTTCGTTCCGTACATTTTTTCAAAAATCTGAAAAAATTACAGCATTATTTTTCACGCATTTCGAACCGATTTAGGTCGTGGAAAGGGTAAAATTAATTTGGACACCAAATAACGACCCTAATGTGTACGTGTATGCGTGTAGCGCGGTGGGGGGGGGGAGGGTGTATCTTGTTTACTCTTTATTGTCACATAATTGAAACTTATTTTTCTGCATTTACGTTTATGAAATTATCTTTCAATGTTGAAAATGACATAAAGTTGGAACATTTATGTTACGACGCAGTCAAAACGTTCCGCTGCTTCGTGATAAACTTTTTTATATCAGGATATTTCTTAATTCTTTTGGTCTATTGGTTGGTTTAATTAGTTATCGGAATTTATCAAAATTCAACGTGTCATAAAACTTGAATGAGGTATTCGAAATTGTCTAGTGTGGTGCTAAATATGTCTGAACGCTACATACGTAGCTGCGTATTAAACACATTGCGGCAGATGCTTGCGGTTTCGTAAAATTATCATCAAAGAAATAAAACAGCAGGGAGGCAAAGAAAACGAATGATTTTTTAAATACATTATTGTCTTGTATTTTCACAAAGATTTTTACAAAAATTTTCACAATTATCTCCTTATCATCTACGGATATAACACAAAAGTGAACTACATTAATTACGTTTTCGGCGAACCGTGACTATCTTAGAGATTTTGAAATAGGAATATGCATCACCTTCTCTTAGAAAAACAGACGTTGAAAAATTCGCTGCAAGCTCAGAATTCTTTGGGTCACTTCAGAATGCCCATTCTCCGTCTCTCCAACGCTAGGTAAGTGACCGTTCTGATATAACTATTGGTCGCAGGTATTCGTATGTACAATAACTTTATGAAACGGAATTATCAAACACACCTGCTCCTATAAATTTCATAGGCGTATCTTTCATCCATACGTTACAATTCGAGATTTTCGGAAAGCCAAACAATGCACCATTCTGCAGGCTCTCGATGGGGTTACCGGTAATGTTGAGGTGAATAGAGCACAGCGTATTTGAATTGATGTTCGGATCGCATAACGATTTCAAAGCCCCGCTTTCAATAACTGTGATGTTGTTGAGTGATAGATCGAGAGATATCAATCCGACAAAATTAAATACATTAGCTGGAACCGATGTCAACAAATTGGATGCCAAGTCTAAAGAAGCCAGATTTGGGAGTCCTGTGAAAACTCCTTCCTTGGCATAGGATATGAGGTTGTTACTCAAATAAAGCCACACCAAATCTTTATTATTCGCGAACGCATGAGGCTCGATAAGCTTTATTTGATTATATTTAAGATCAATGGTTCTCAGTTTAGGGAGGTGAGAAAAAGAATTGGCTTTTAATTCAAAGATGTTGTTGTGAGTCAGGTCCAACTGCAACAACCTCCCTGGCAAATTGGCGATGATTTTAGTGTCTGTCAAGTTATTCCGTCGAAGTACTACCTTTCTCCAATAGATTTCATTTTTAAACGCGTCAGACGGGATCTCTCTAATCCCGGTTGATTCTAAATACAATTGAAGTCCATAATGAGCCTCAGATAGACTCTCCAAAAACTCGGTTGCGTTGGCCATTCCACCGCAACACCATCCTTGTTGAATTTTTGATATCTCACGTTTTAAATATATTCGGTCAATGAGGTGACGTATCGGTGTACAATTGTCATACTCTTGCACTTTACATATCTCAAAAATGTTTAGTTTAACCAAGGTGCCATTTTCAACGCAAGCTCGCATTTCGACGGCATTTGATCCTCGGTATGAATAATCGTGTAAATCACGAATAGAACGCCGATCTCGAAATACTCGACGCTGTTTAAGCAAAAACTTCTCACTTCCGAACACGTCACATCTCATGTTTGTGATTCGGTGCGGGGTTTTTATTTGAATGCCCATGTCGCTTGTTAAGTTAGGAAAATAATTGCTGCCCAGTTCCGTGACTTCCGGGCTTATTGAAATATTGAGGGGAGTAATGGCGGTCCCAGGAAGGAATATCAAATAGATTGCAGTCGATATGTAGCAAGCTTCGATTTTCTTGCAAATCAGCCACACACGGAATTTTTATTCCTCTGACAGCGGCGAGCCAGGTTCCTATGATAACTATGAAGAGGTTTGGACCCAGCGCCATCTTGGCGTTTTTTAGGTTTCCAGCTCCGTGAACTGTGGAAGAAATTAGATGTTTTAACGTGACGGTGATTGGTAGGTAATGGAGAAAATTATTTTGCCTGATACAATGAGAAATAAATAAATAAGGATGAGAATAAATAAGAGTGTTATCCAGCTGGTCCAGCTCTTTGCACCGCGGAAATCTGAAACTTTGAGTTTCAAGAGATGTTTGAAGGATCGGACCCTAATTGCTTACAAAAATTCAAACTGGAAACTCAAACTGTTGGCTTAAGTGCTTTCCATTTTCGGACAATTTCCGAATACATGATCAAATAAGTCCGTATCTGTTGTTTGGACGCAAGACCGAATATATCCATGTCAGGGGCAAAACCGGATAAGTTCATGTATTTGAGGCAAAACCGAATAAATCCAACAGTGTTTTTTTAATCCATAAGTTACGGACTATTTAAATTTTACCGAATGCTATCGGAAAAACTACCAAAATCCAAGTGTGACCTGATGATTAGTAATATTATGTTCGAAATCAATTTATGCGCCGTGATGAAGTGTTCGAAACGTATAATCGTTAGACCTCAGAAGAAAACTTGGAAAAAAGATATACCATAAGACTTGTCGTTCTTTCGAACGCGAAAACGGTGGACCTATTCGGTTTTGCCTCAGAACTGAACTTACTTCGTTCATCTAGTTCATTTCTTTCTGTATGGACGCAATTTTCGACATCCCCACGACTCGAAACGTCGCTTATGGTCTAAATTTCAAGAACGTGACTTAGCCACATTTTTCAAAACAAGGGTGCAAAGTCGAACCTTGCACATTGCTTCCTCATAATTTTTTACATTTGCCAGAGTTTCCTCCATGAGGAACTGTGCCGATCAATTTTGGCTTCCTCATAGAGGAAGCTTTGGCAAATGTAAAAAATTATGAGGAAGCAATGTGCAAGGTTCGACTTTGCGCCCTTGTTCTTATATAAAATCCGTTTGTAAATCGATATAGCCCATAATAAATATATGGTGAATTCCACGTCAAATTTGAAAAAATTGAAAGTCGCATCAAATTCAAATGCCTAGATGGATTTTGCCCAAATTCAATACGAAACTTCTTCCGATAATAGTGCGACTTTGTACCAAATTTTGATCCGATATCTCGAAAATTGTGGAAGCTAGAGCGCGCGCGTCGATTTTTGAAAAATTTCAAAACGACATAAAATATGAATGGCTTGATGGATTTGGC
This sequence comes from Sussaba pulchella, assembly GCA_963971145.1. Taxonomy (NCBI): domain Eukaryota; kingdom Metazoa; phylum Arthropoda; class Insecta; order Hymenoptera; family Ichneumonidae; genus Sussaba; species Sussaba pulchella. The sequence continues at coordinate 3,060,826 of OZ020176.1, read as the reverse complement.
TCCAATTCAATACGAAACCTCTTTCAATGATAGTGCAACTTCGTAATCAAATTTGAGCCAAATATCTTAAAAATTGCGCAAGCCAGAGAGCGCACGACACTTTTCAACCAATTTCAAAATTCTCTCAGAACAAAAGCACTGCATGGATTTCGGTCAATTTCAGTACCAAGAATCTTCCTAAAGAACCGCAACACTTGACTGAATTTGAGCCCGATATCTCGAAAATTGTGCAAGCTAGAGAAAAAAAATCGATTTTTGAAGAAGTTTGAAATAACGTCAAAACAAAAGAACTGCATGGATTTTTCCGAAAATTGAATCAAGCAAGGCGCCTGGACCCCTTCACATGTGTGATAAGTTTTAGCTTGATATCTCTAGCCGTTCTCAAGCTGTGAACGTTAAACCGATGCTACATACATACATACACACACACACACACACACACACACACACACATACATACATCCGGACATTTTTTCTAAATGTGATTTTGAGATGTTTTGAGACATTCTGAACACGTTTTCATGAACATCTCGAAAAAAAAATTTTCACGAAAACAAAGCTTCCTCTATGAGGAAGCAAAATGGACTCATCTAGTTTTTTTGTCGATATATAGATATATATATCGATATGTAGATATATGATATGAAACAAATATGAAAGATCTCGGGTACTACTTTCCGTGCGACACCCATTTCCCTGAAATTTCAAATAAAAAATTGGGGCTATGTGAACCCATGCAGTTTTGATGAAGAAAAAAAAATCAGAAAAATAAATTTAAAAAATTTAAAAGAACTCCCGGCTGGAGTAAAAATCGAACACAAAAAAAGTAATCTGATAGAAAGCATGAATAAAATTCATGAATCTAAAAAGTATACAACAAATTAATAAATTTAAAATGGACAAAACAAGTAAGTAACTTTAAAAGAATGAAATAAATAAATAAATTCAAAAAGGATGAAATAATTCAAGAAGTCATCTTAGTTTATTCATAGTTTGAATTATGATCGTTCGTTTGTATGAGTTCAATTTTTTGAATCGTGGTAATTTCCTCACTGCCCTCAATTCAGTCGGGAGACGTCATTCATTAAACATAAGTCGGGGGACGTTTCCTTTCGTATCGTGGAACATCTAAATCCAGATCGTCTTCATGTTCAATTAATGGCGTCTTCTTTGCACTGTTAAACATCTATATTCTATATCATCTTTATGTTTTATGTGTTCTTTTTTTGTGTTCGATTTTTACTCCAGCCGGGAGTTCTTTTAAATTTTTTAAATTTATTTTATTTCATACTTTTTAAAGATAATTCGATATAATTTTCTCCACGTCCGCCAATGATTGGAATCATTTAGCTCGAACAAGAAGTCCACGTCACAAAACAATTTTTCCCACTAGTGTCATAATGTACTATTGTTTATCGATTCAATATCGTAAAACGTGACCACTGTATGGAAATTTGATGTGACAAGACTTGAAATGATCGACTAGCTGCGGCACATGTTGGTCGTCCTTGGGCGCAGTTGAGTACAATCTCAGCGAAATGTCAGTGCATCATGTGATTGTTCAGCGCGACTCCATGTAGCCATGACAAATTGCCAGCCCATCGTGGAGTCTTGAGGGCGGCTTAATAGAGCCTTGACCAAATCTTAGTGCATTATGGAGATTTTAAGCGCGGCTCTATGTAGCCTAGACCAAATTTCTGTTCATTGTACAGTTTTTTGAGTGTCGCTCGACGTAGCCTTGACCAGATGTCAGCGCATTCCGCTCGTCCTTTCCAGTCATTACAAGTTTTGAATATGTCTTAAGCGAGGGAAAATTGAATGAATGCTGCTTCGACGAGTGAATGTTGAATGAATGCTGCTCCGAAAAGGACCTGACTCATATAGGAAAAACAATGAAAACAAATATACATATTGTGCATTCTGACAAATCGCTTTGTCTAAAGTTTTTTTGGTTGGAGGATAAAGTAAAAAATTGAGTCCGACAACAATTTTTTTCTTTCAAATTGCCAATTCCACCGAGGTAGACAATATCACTGGGCATAACCACATCGTCTAGCTAAACATCCATATTCACGTTTTTCACATCCCTGATAACATTATCATACGTTGAATAAAAAAGAATAAACTCATTAAACAATTTCGTTCGTACGTGAAATCAGTTGATAATCATAAATAAAACAAAATCACCGGGCATAACCACGTCATCCGACCTAACCTCCACATCCACATATATCTTAATTTCGCGCCCGAATACAAGTATCCAGAATTATTAATACGACGTGATTGATGAAATCAGCAGTAGATCAATCCTCCTAACATTATTAAACGTTAAATAAAAAATGCACTCATGAAAAAAATATCGTTCGTACGTGAAATCAATCAATAAAAAAAAGTTATTGGAAACACCGCTAAGATCCGTTAGATCCGCCCCTGTTTGGAAACACCGCTTAGATCCGTTAGATTCGCCCCTGTCGTCAAAGCGGACGACTCGACATCGGAATGAAGTTAGGCTATGAAGAACGATGCGAGTATTGCCTAGCCAATCAGCGGGCTCGCTGGAGCTCTACTGTGGCCAGCATCGATATGGAAATTTCGAAAAAACGCGTTTTTTCAACATCTATTATCTTTACGAGTTCACATCCGATCATAAATATTATGATTCAGAAACTATCTGTGTGGTCAACGGAACCGATGTGCAAATATTTGTTTGTAGAAGATTAGTCGTTTGAGCAAACATTCGTGAACTAGGAATCGCTGTTTCGCGGGAACACGACGAAACACATAACTCCCGTTTTCAGCCGGGAGTTAAAAATGATAAAAGACGATTTGGCCCGCGGTCATACACGCAACGATACCGCTCACACTCCCAGATCGTCAGGTCTCCCCGCCACACCCCGCTAACGGCCGGTACCCCGAAGACGGTTGGATCCGCGCACGCCAACGAACAATCCGCGACGCTCAAACAATTTTAAATTCACCAAAATCCAACGGGTAAAAAAACCCCATCAATTATCATCGCCGGAACGGAAACAGAAAATGTCTGATACCCGCCCCCTCAGCGGAAAACCCCAACTCGAAACGGGAACTCGGTATAACACCCGTACGGTGCCAGTAAATGACTGTTACCGATCCCAAAAAAACCACAATTTACACCGCCGGTACGGAAACAGAAAATGTCTGATACCCGATCCCTCGCGGAACAACAAATTATCCGATCCGAAAACTCATAGTTAGATTCGACACCGGTAACAACAAATTTTCCCGATCCAAAAATTCATCGTTAGGTTTGACACCGGGAACAATAAATAACGGCGCGGATCCAGCCACTTCGGCAAAATAACCCCGCGCGTTATAACGATAAATAACAACTTTAACAATTCTAACAAGAAGTAACAAACAAAATCAAAAATAACAAAAGGAAATAACAATGACCATTCTACGATAATTCGTAACCGACGAAGCCCGAGCCGGCGCAAAAGAAATAACGATTACCGCGTCCGACCTCGTGGCCGAACCGCTGCCGCGGCGACAAAGAAAAAGTTACAATTCGCTAATTATATCTTATATTCGTCCCGAGACAGAAGTTGACTACACGAGACTCACCGGTGCCAAATGAACAATCCCGCTTCTCCGGGAACAATATCGAAATCGGGACTCAACGGAACAATTAGGTTCTCTTGAGCCATCCTTATCACTCCTGAATTATTTCCCTCCAGACCCAAGCTCTCGTCACGACGACTCTCGCAGAACAGCCCCGAACAACGTCGTGACGGATGGCTCGTGCCCCTTGAACCCCTACTTTCCTTACATTACGGCGCCGGGGGGTCAGGCGACCAACTCTGACCTCTCCCCGCGCACCTACATTTTCGGGGGTCTTCGCACGCGCTATCTCCCGTAGCCCGCTTTGACGACGGAGAAGTTGACGAGGCGTCTTGATGAGGGGGGGGGGGGGGGGGGGCGCTACGCTGATCGGCGTGACTACCCCTCGCGGGAACGCTCTCCTCCTCTCCCCGACCCGATGTCTCCGGTACTGCCCGCGGTTGCGGTGAAAGTCACGCCGCCCGGGACGATTACAATGATGAAAAATGGAAAAAACCAAGAAAAATAATTAGAACATAAATATAATTTTCCCTAATCGGAACCTGGGCTCGTCGGTGTCGTCGTGACGAGAGCTGTGAGCGTGGATCGAGAAATGCAGCGAATTATTTCGCGTTACAATATATATATATTAGAGTGGTCCTTATTTGGCCTTCGGACGAATTTTGACCCGCTCCCCCCCCCCCCCCAGTCCGGTTCCAAATAATTAAAAAAAAAGTTTCTTAAATTGGCAGCCAGCCATCTTTGAAACCGGCCATTACCAGCAGGGGTCATTTTTCCCCTTTAAAATACACAGGATTTTTCGACTTTTTAGTAATATGCCTATTTGGGTCTCTTGAAATCATCTTAAAAATCCAAGAAGTTCGTCAATGAGTCAGTGGTACCTTTGTGTATGAAAAAAAATGTTTACGGTTTGACTTTGAAATAGTTATGGCTCAATCTACGCCAATATATAAACATGTTTTTTGGTTTCTCCTTATTTCCGGATAACTTTGCCAGAAAACCTTTTAGATTAAAAATATCAATCCTAAAATTCAAAACACTGATCTTGAAAGCCATATTGGTCATTCCGACTCACTTTGCATATTTTTTTTTTCTTACGTTTTTACTCTAGTTTCCGATTAATTTTATCGAACGAAAATTGAAAATATGCGATCTCATTTTCAAGATTGAAAATACTGGTCCCGGAATTGATACGGGGCATACTAACTCGAAACCCTCTTTATTTTACGTTTCGAAGATTTTAATAGTAAAAGTACACTCGACTCTCGTTATAACTAGGTTTGCTATCACGAGCGCCCGCTATAATCAGTGCTCGGCCTTTCGCTACAATCAGCACAATATCTTGCCCTTACTATTTGTCCGACAGAGCGCGCGCGGATTTGAATCGTTAAATTACCGTCAGTGACGAGGCAGGCTGGGATGCGGGGATAGGTCGATGGGCGGAACGTCGGACGTTGAAGTGACGCTATTGGTTATACACGGCCGAAAAAATTATCGGCGTTGTTATAGCGACATTTTTGGTTTCCAAATTCCTCGTTATTGTTATAGTCGAGTCCAGTGTCAACACGGATTTTGACCTTGTCGTATTTATATTGTCGTTCCAATACGCTCAAGTGTGGTATTTTTCCACTGCTTTTTCAACGAAAAAATCGACGACCGAGTTCCGACAACGACGTAACGAAACCTTCGTCTGAAAATGTTTCCTTTACCGAGCCTCCGTCAGAATTTGTTTTTAATCGGTGATCTTGAAACGCAAATACACGGGAATAAATTACCGTAGAAACTGCAGGTGCTAAAAGATTTTTTTTTTAACATCCGAATAGTTAAACTCACGGTACGGGAAAGTGCTGCATTAGTAGTGGATGAGGTAAAAATATTTTGGGACAAAGCCCGCTTACCGATCCGGCAAAAACCTAACTGTATAGACAAAGTTGAGGCCCTGCACAAAGAATGGACGACTCTGAACAACCACAGGACGAGGTTTTCAAATCGTGAAAAAGAACAATCTTTCTTTTCCTCACTGAAAAATCTTTTCGACATTTCCCACGGATGCGTGTTTGAAAAAGTTGATGAAAAAAGAAAGCGATTCCTCGAAAATCAAAGACGGGAAGGTCGCATAGGTTACATCAACGACGTCGAAAGTTATTATGAACAGAAGGAAGCGGAACGTGAGAAGAGAAACGAGATACAACTTCGGAGACAGTTAAAGTGTGAAGCTGACTTTGATTTGATAAGTAAGATAACTTTACTTTTACTTATCAGGAGAATAACTCCTTTTATTGATTAAATGGACCTAGAAAGTTTTTGTGTTTTTCCGACTCGATAAATTCATGTCTCTTCTATACATTTGAATTTATTATTACAGATGAATTTGCTGAACTTTCAAGCCAAGACAGCGATGCGGTTCTGAGTCAACGAAGTATCGGTTCATACTCAAATGTATCATTTGATAACGGAAACGAAGATACAGATGGTCCTTCAGTGCCGAAAAAGTCACGCGGAAGTATTTCCTTACTGAATGAGAGAGTCGTTGCAGTTCTCGATAAATGTGGCATGAGCGACAGAGATGCCGTTCATTTGATTTCTTCTATAGCCGAGGCTTTGAATGTTGATATCTCATTCTTAGTACTGAACAGAAGTTCAATTCGGTGACTCCGACAACAAGTACGAGAGACTAGAGCGATGAATATTAAAAATGTCTTCCAAAAAGAGAAATTAGATGCTCTTGTCTTGCACTGGGACAGCAAACTTATGCACGATATCAACAAACAAAATTCACTGGAAAGACTGCCTGTTGTCGTAACGAATGGAAAGATCGTAAAACTTCTCGGGGTACCAGCATTGGAAAATGGTAGAGGAATAACGCAAGCAAACGCGGTTCATGACGTGCTGAAAGATCGGGGGCTCAGCGAATCGGTCAAGGCGTTCTGCAGTGATACCACTGCATCGAATACAGGCAATGTCAATGGTGCAGTCACTTTATTAGAAAAATTATTAAAGAAAAGTGTCTTATTCTTGCCTCGCACACACCATATTTTTGAATTGATTTTACGGAGTGCATTTGAATCGAAATTGCCGTTTACAACTGGGCCAAACGTTCCTCTGTTCAAGAATTTTCGCGATGCTTGGAAAAATATCAACTCGACAGAGTATAAAAGTGGAATCGAAGATGAGCACGTCAAAAAAATCGTGACACCGAACGATATCGAGAGAGTAAGTTTATTTGCTCAAAAGGCATTGACCATTTACCAACCAAGAAACGATTACAAGGAACTCTTAGAATTGACTCTAATCTTTCTTGGATCTCTCTCATTTGGTCGCATTGCTTTTCACCATCCTGGCGCGTTTCGCCATGCCCGATGGATGTCCAAGGCAATATATTGCTTGAAAATATATCTATTTCGAGAGCAGTATAAGCTGACAGAAAGAGAAGAGGTTGCAGTTCGTGATACGTCGATTTTCATTGTAATGAATTACATTGAATGTTAGTTCTCAGCACCACTTGCGGCAAAAGCTCCAGATACTGATTTGCAATTGATGAAAAAACTTCACAATTACAAATCTGTTGATCCCGATATATCGACTTCCACGCTCAGTAAAATCACCGAACATTTGTGGTATTTAAACCCTGAGGCCGTTGGGTTGTCGTTTTTCGACGACAGTTTGTCATTAGACATCAAACGGAGAATGGTTTTGAAATTACATCCATACGATGAAGTGGAGGAATGTTTTTCTCGTCGTATAACCATTACTCCTACAGAAGTCAGTAGATACTGCCACAAAACTATCGATGATTTCGTGGCCCCGCAGACACGAAACTTCTTTCAGAGGCTTGAAATTGACGAAGAGTTTCTCCAGATTGATCCATCTCTTTGGTATGAAAATGAAAGTTATCTCAAAGGCTTAAACATTGTGAAAGATCTAAAGGTGATTAACGATCCAGCGGAACGAGCTGTACGTTTATTCAGTGATTACAATGATATCCTAACGAAGAACGAGGAGCAGAAACAGTTCGTTGTGCAAATAGTTAACGACTATCGGAAAAATCTACCGGACTCGAAGAAAACGACGATGATGGAAAAATATTGAACGCTACTTTATTCAGACATTAAAGAAAGGGTTTAGAGTCTTCAAATACTGCAGAAATGATAAGCCGTAGAGACGGACTTTTGTGGATCACACCCGCAAATACTCACCTGCAACTACACAGTACAAAAAAGGTTTGGAGTCTTTGAATAACACTAAAAATTTAAAGAAATTGATAAAAATTTAAAAAACGAAAATTAAGGAGTGTTTCGAGTTAGAATGGCCCATATCCATTTCGAGACTAGTATTTTCAATCTTGAGAATGAAATCGCATATGTTCAATGTTCTTTCGATAAAATTATTCGAAAACTAGAGAAAAAACGAAAGAAAAAAAAAATATGCAAAATGAGTCGGAATGACCAATATGGCTTTCAAGATCAGTATTTTGAATTTTAGGATTGATATTTTAAATCTAAAAGGTTTACTGGCAAAGTTATCCGGAAATAAGGAGAAACCAAAAAACATGTTTATATATCGGCGTGGAATGACCCATAACTATTTCAAAGTCAAACCGTAAACATTTTTTTTTTTATACACAAAGGTACCACTGACTCATTGACGAACTTCTTGGATTTTTAAGATGATTTCAAGAGACCCAAATAGGCATATTACTAAAAAGTCGAAAAATCCTGTGTATTTTAAAGGGGAAAAATGACCCCTGCTGGTAATGGCCGTTTTCAAAGATGGCTGGATGCCAATTTAGGGAACTTTTCTTTTAATTACTTGGAACCGATCTGGGGGGGGGGGGAGGTCAAAATTCGTCCGAAGGCCAAATAAGGACCACTCTAATATATATATATATATTAGGGTGGTCCTTAAAAAAAAGTCTCGCTCCCCACCTTCCAAATTATTCTAGACCATAAAAAAGGAATTTTCATATTTTTTTCCGATTTTTAAATTGACCCTCTGCTTTGCCTGAATTCATTTGAAAGATTTTAAAATCATTTATGTCATATTTCCTTCTTTCACGAAAAAGGTCGGGAAAAAAAATCTGAAAAAAATATATATTGTAAAAAACTATAAAGCAAAAACACCAAGAAAAGTGAGTATCTGTCCGGCGAACATAAACTAAAAATAAAAATAAAAATCGACATTGATTTTTTTTTTAGGTGTCACGCAGCCGGTAAAAGAATCTAGAAAAAATATATATCGTAAAAAATGATGTTTGAAAGGGCGGAAAAAAATGTGGTGATTGTACGAAAATTTGAAGTTCACGAAAAAAATTTTTGGAAATGATAAAAAAATTTTTTTTAAGGTTATGTCAAAATTTTACGTTCGCTAATTCCTCCAGTAAAGAACCTTAGTGACGTCTATGACATATTCAATTTTTATTCAAATCGGTTGATCCGTGCAATAGTTATTAATTTTTTAATAAATTTCCTAAAATAAGTACCGTGAAATATCCGATATGTTTCATTTTGATTCCTTACTGGTAAGAGAAGATGAAAGCCACTGACAAACGGGAACCTTCAAATTTGAGTTCCAAATTGCATTGATATCGGAAATATCACATGATTTTTTTTTCAATTTTCAAATTGAAGATCCAATTAAGAAAATGCTGTAAAACTTTTCAACGGGTCAACCGGTTTGGATGAACATTTCATATGTCATAGACATCACTGAGAGTTTTAGGGTTCCATAGAAATCTAGGAACCCTTATGGTTTCGCCAAGTCCGTCCGTCTGTCTGTCTGTATGTCACAGTCCTCCCAGCCTTTCAGTTATGTACCGATTGAGATTGAATTTGGTACACAGATGAAGATCGTCGACCTAAAAACAAAAAAAAATATTTTCGGGAGAAAAATTTTTTTTACAATTCTCACGCACTTAAAAACGTGTACTCGAAATTTTGTTTGCTTGCGCCATTGAGTGTGGTGTCCTTAGATAGGTCTTCTCAAATTCAACAAATAACGTTTTGAGACTTTTTCATTTTAACCCTTCGCTTACGAGATATTAGCTTTCAAAGACGCTATCAGAGTGTCCTCCCCTCTAACTTTCAAACTGTCGATGCAAAAAATCTGAAAAAATTTCAGAATGTACCTTTTACGCTACGGAACCCTATCATCTGCATGCCCAACACGCTACTTGACTACTTTTTTAGTCAAAAAAAGTTGGAAAAATCGGTGATCCTGAAATTTTGACTTGACCTTGAAAAAAATGTTTCCTTTCTCGCAAAAACTTTTTCCGCTAACTTCAAATTTGTGTACAATCGCGAAAGTTTTTTCGTTACATTCTGACATCATTTTTTATGACAGATATTTGTTTTAGATTTTTTTACCGGTTGCGTGACACCTAAAAAAAATTCAATGTCGATTTTTCTTTAGCTTATGTTTGCCGAAGAGCTGCTAACATTTTTTGTTGTTTTTGTGGTATAGTTTTTTATAATATACATTTTTTTCAGATTTTTTGCCGCCATCGTTTTCGTATTAAGCTTGGAAATATGATATAAATTATTTTAAAAACTTTCAAATGAATTCAGGAAAAGCAGAGGGTGAATTTAAAAATCGGAAAAAAATATGAAAATTCATTTTTCATGGTTTAGAATCATTTGGAAGGTGGGGAGTGAGACTTTTTTTTTTAAGGCCAAATAAGGACCACCCTAATATATATATTCGAAGATATCCGCGTCATCGCTCTCGTAGAATGAAATATTTCAAACGCAACGTATGGCCATTACTCAATCTAACATGTACACGAATTTAGTGTTTTATATAGACACGTGCTCATACAGCGTATATTGACGCGTCGGATTCCGGATCAACGCGACAAAACGATAACGACGAAAATAGTACAACGAATTACTTACTTACCTTCGAAAAACTTGAAGTACGATTAGAAACCCGCACTGGTCAATATCGCGACTACTTCGTCGTCCATTACGCACACTATTCACTAATATTAACAACTTGACGAGACGTGCGACGTGCTTGATGAATATACTGGATCACCGACTGACTGACTGGGAGGCACCGGAAAACGCGCAGCGCACCAGCCGCCTGGTCGGTCAATTAAGTATTTCCGTTATTTAAATGTAATCTTTATTGAAAAGAAAGAAATCTTTACTTGAATCTTTAATTTTAAATATCACGTTTATTGAATATCTAAAGAAATTTTCTTTGCGCACTTTTCTATACTTGAATACATTTATTTAGTTGATGCAAGTATCTCTGAAAGCTCAAGTCTAAGAAATATTTTGTTGCGACAAAGAAAAAGAAAATGTATTCAAATAAATTGCATTCTAATATAGAGATTTCTTTAAATCTAACAAATCTTTCCTCTGGGTGTGTGTGTGTGTATGTATGTAACATTAGTTGAGCGTTCATAACTTGAGAACGGCTCGAGATATCAAACTGAAATTCGTCACACATGCAGAGGGTTCACGGCGCATATCGTGATTTAATTTTGAGAAAAATCCATGTAGTTTTTTCGTTTTTACGCGATTTAAAACAAATTCAAATATTTATTTTTGGTCTCTAGCTTCCACAATTTTAGAGATATCGAGCTCAAATTGAGTATAATGTTGAACGACTACGGGGTGATGCTGGGTGTAAAAAAATGGTGTGCGCGCTCTAGCTGGCACAATTTTCTAGATATTGAACTAAAATTTGGTACGAAGCTGCACTATTATCAAGAGACGTTTCGGATTGAATTTGGGCGAAATCCTTCAAGCCATTCATATTTTATGGGATTTTGAAATTTTTCAAAAATCAACGTAAGTGCTCTAGCTTCCGGAATTTTCGTGATATTTCGCTAAAATTTGGTTCAAACCTGCGCTACTATTGAACGATGTTTGGTATTGAATTTGGGTGAAATCCATCCAACCATTCATATTTTATGTCGTTTGAAATTTTTCAAAAATTGGCGTGCGCGCTCTGGCTTCCGCAATTTTTGAGATATCGGATCGAAATATGGTACAAAGTCGCACTTTCATCGAAAAATGTTTCGTATAGAATTTGGGCAGAATCCATCTTGGCGTTTAAATTTAATGCGACTTTCAATTTTGTTGGAAGTTTTTTTTGGTTTTATTCATAGGAAATAATATTCATGGAAAATAATTCATGAGCAACGACATTTGGGGCATACGGGCTAGTGTCTGTCAAATGGCTAGTGGTAAATAAAAAGTTTGAATATCATTTTACACTGGCACGTATGTCCCGAATGTCGTTGCTTGCGAATTATTTCAGATTACCCGCGAAAATTAGGCATAGCGTATGCAGCGCTCCTCGCGGTTTAGTTTCGAGTGGGGGTTACTGAGTGCCGGCCATCTCGTGAAAAAACGGATGGCGCTGGTGCTTGCTAAATCATCGATCTATTTTTGAAAACCTAACTTCCTTCCGGCTTCTGGAATCGTATAATACAACAGGCAAAAGAATTCGATTCAGCATTGTCCGTGGTGAACGGCGCAAATATGTAAAAAAAAAAAGATATAAGTGGCGAGATTTATTTGTTAGGTGGTGAATACGAAAAACTGACTGGTCGTAAACTACCAACTAACCGACAAGTTTTGCAAGTTTTTCATTATAAACACAACTTTTTGAAATTATCGATTGGAAAGGCTGCAAAAGACGTTGTTAAAGAAGTGATCGAATTTTGGGACAGTGCAAAAGTTCCAGTCATTTCAATTCGATTCGCCGTTGGAAAAATGAAAAGATTGTATAACAGTTACTCTGCCTTGAAAAAAAGAAGAATCGGAAAAAATCATCAGGGCAAGAAGTCAAAGAAATGGAGTTTAAACTAAAACTGGATAAGATCTTCGAAATCGCCGCTTCCAATGTAAGAGACTTGTTATCGACTGAGGATTATAATTTTCTGGAATCCCAACGACGGAAGGAGCGTCGTGGAATTATTCGATTTGCAGAAGCTGCTGAATCTACACCAATGGACGTTGCATTCAATGATGCCGGATCGGGTAAGAATACATTGATTTTATTCGGTTTATTGATTTTATCAGCTTATTTAAAAAATGAACTTAAATATTAGGTTTTATCAACTCAGTTTTGACACTAAAGATATTCAGTGTCAAGCATGAAATTATTCATGAAAAATAGTAGTCCTAAGTCAGTACAACTTTTTCAAATTTTGAAAAAAAAACGTCATCATTTTCAGAAGCTTCTACGAGAGCCTTAAGTGATGGAGTTGAAAACATGATAATTGGCAACATTGATGACCGAGCAGGTACTATTAGAACTATAGGAATAAAAATTGAAACTGAAGGCTTATTATGATATTGGAACTTTTTTGTAAAATATTTCTTAAACATATTTTAATAGGCCCAAGTCGAGGTTTTAAGAGCAGTTTCGATTGTGTGAATTCTGGACCAGTTCCAGGTAATCTATCGACTGTGATATTCTCTCTTCTTTTTCATGACTTCATAATCTTCCTACAATACGATCTAACATACTTCTTTCAGAAGAACGGATCCAATATTCACGATCAAGTGGATTATCTCTGAATACTATACGGGAACTTGAACATCGAACGTCAAACTTCTCGGATGAACTGCATTCGAAAGTGTGTCCTCCAAAAATCAATATCATCACGCAAGAAGTCGCTGATGCCCTTGACAGAACACAAACAACAAGTCGAGCTCCATCTTTTATTCTAGCAGCTGCTTTCAGAGCTGTTGGTATAGACCTTAGCACCGTAAATATTAGTGCTTTTGCAATACACATGAATCGGATGAAACGGCGAAAAGAATTTGCAGCTCAATTGAAGAAAGATCTTCATGTCGCACAATGTTTGACCGTGCATTGGGATAGCCAGATGATCAGCGAAGTTGCACAGCTTTAAAAAATTGACCGCGTAGCAATTCTTCTAACAGGTCTAGGCACGGAACAGCTGATCGGAGTTCCGAAATTAGTGTCGTCTAGTGGCATAAATTATGCCGAGGCAGTAGTAGAAACGTTAGACTCGTGGACCATCAGGGATCGCGTTAAATCTATGTGTTTCGACACGACGCCTTCGAACACAGGTTATTTTTCATTAATTGTAGATTTTTTTTATCGGAAAACGAAAAAAAAAAAATATTTTCAGCGATTTTTATTTTGATTAAAAGTTCTCACGAGCCTGATTCTTTTGACAGGAATACGGAACGGAGCCTGTGCTCTGATTGAAAAAAAGTTCAACAGGGATCTGTTACATCTTGCGTGCCGGCACCATACCCGGGAACTCATTTTCAGCAGCGTGTTTAAGACTTGTTGGAATAAGACTGTCGGGCCGAAACCAGCAGTTTTTGAATATTTCCGGTCAAAATGGGATTCTCTCGATATGTTCCAGTATCAGACTGGAATCAAGGATGAAATTATTGTCCAAAGAATATCCGAACGGAAAGATGAAACCCTCGATTTTATCAAAAAGCAGTTTGAAGTAAGTTTTGAATACATACGTATCTGTCAAATCTTCTTTTTGATAGACAACTCGATGATGTTTTTATTCTCTTATTACAGGTATCGCAGCCACGAGCCGATTACGAGGAATTTTTGGAGCTATCGGCAATTTTTTTGGGAGGAACGATACCCGGTGAAATAAAATTCAAAAAACCTGGAGCAGATAGTCACGCAGAAATCCTTCGCTCTTTTTTGTCGTTTTAAGTTGACACCTGATTTTTTCTCCGTAAATCCCGAAGAGTGGGACAAAAACGAAACATATCAACACTGCTTTGGTGTAATGCGAAGTCTACAAGTCGTAAACGACGTTGCTGAAAGAAGCATAGCTCTCATGACGCAATTTTCTGGTTCTGGAAAAAATTTCCTAGCAGCAATTTGCAAGCTTTCGAATAAAAAAATCAAATAAAAATGATTTATAATCTTCAAATATACATTTTTATTATTTCTATTGAGATCTGAACTTCGAAACATTGAAAAAAAACGATTACCTCCGAATACTGCGATTATTATTTTAATAAATAAAGAGGTGATTTTTCCAGTATTATTTTGTTATATACTGACATTAATACTCCAAGTGACCTTGGAAATTTGCATTAATTTATGAATTTAAGGATAATACAGATATCCGATCGATGTTCAACCCATAAGAAAATAAATTCAATAAACCACTCGTTTTATTCGAATATTTGGGTTCTTTTATAATTTTTTTCCAGTTCCGACACGATCATCGACAGAAGTTGCAATCCGATTTAGAATTTCTGCAAGCCGTTTTAAGCGGGTTTTAAACAGCTTCAAATGAGACTTATTGAACTACTTATTGATTGAACGTAGCTATAAAACTCACGGAGTATTCCTTACTTGAATGAAAACGTCAAGGTCTCCCCATGTTAATCAAATGGGAAAACGAAATATGCGATGAGCGACCTTAAGACAAAATCTTATTAAGCTGCCAATTTTTTCCTGGGTATTTGAGGGTACTATCTATAGATTTTTCACTACCCGTCGAAAAAAAAAAAATCACCACAGTCTATTGTGCCATGACCAATGGCCATGAAAGAAGCTCCACCATAACGTTTTCAAACAAGACTTGTGAAGCTTGAAAATGTATTTTCATTCAATCTCAATACGACGATTTTTTGCGAAGTTGCAGTCACGGTAAAATCACGTAAAAAATAGTACATTATGACACTAGTACGAACATTTTTTTTCTGACGAGTGTGAGTTTGCAGAACGAGCCGAAGGCGAGTATTGCAATCACACGAGTCCAGAAAACGTTTTTCGTACCAGTATCGTACGAATTTTTATGTCACAAGGTGCGTAAACGCCGTTTGACGCGAACGACGTGAGCGTAAAACCGCACTTTTACGCGCAGCGTGTCATAAATGAATAATTTTCTGCTCTTTCAATTTTTTTGATTCGTGTAGAAATTTTACCGGACGGCTGCCGAATTACTGTTACCTAAGCTGTGCCCAATTTAAGTTTTGGAACCAAAAAGTTATTGCAGAGTACCACATTTGAAATGTTAGGTTGATGGTCGATGAACATTTTATCAGTGAACTTGGTTAATTTGCTTTATCGGGCGCTTCATAAAGCTAAGGCAATACTTCGTGGTAACTGAACAAATTCATTTCCATCGGAAGAGGTAACAAGAAAAATTCTTGAGCCTTAATTTTTGCATGCGTACGTTTTTCGTATTAGTTCCCCGCAAGCCTTTGATCCCGGGCGCTAGAGTTTAGTTTGTGGGTTTTATTGGATATTTCGCGTTTTATCATTATCGACGATAGTTTCTAAAGAGTTTGGATAATTTTTGGAGTTGGGGTCTCCAACTTTACACAATATTCAATATTTTCTCGATTCTCAACCGAAATTTTGAGACGGGAGTGAAAAACACGTTCGCGATTTCCGACGAGATCCTAGTGAAGTCAGTTGATGAACGATTTGGCTACGTATCTACTACATGTAAACAACACTTCTATAAAGATAGCTCACTGTTGCTACGGCCGATAGCGCGTTATGTACGATCGGTTACAAAAAAGTTCTGAGCCTTTCAGGATACACCGGTTTATTACGTGAGCCGAGAGGAGATGCTATACCGGCTGGACGAACGTTCGCGGCTTTGTTTATATCGTAGAGCGGAGGCATTTGAAAATACTTGTAAAAGCTCAGTAGCGGGCTGTTCCCTTTCGATCGTGTCGTACGAGCCAAGAATGTTGAATAACCTCCGACAATGGAGATTGCTACCGATAATCATCATCGAATAAACGCGCGGGCGCGCAATTAACAAGCCACCGCGCACTTTCGTACCTGCTGGGATAAGTGCGTGGTGCTCGACGAGTGTATCTCGCGTTGCCTCGAGAGATCACAGAAGATTTCATAACCCTCGAATACACCAGACGCTTTGGTGCGATGCCGACAACCACGCATCGCAACGTATCCGAAACATCGTCTGCATACGAAAACCGTGAGACGTTCGGCAATCAGCACTACCAAGTTGTCTCTTGTACATTTTTTTTACCTATTTATTTCTCCGTCTTTCTTCCACATTGTTCGGCTACGTCTGAAAATTCTTGATGCACTACACGCAGGCGCTATGTCAAACTACAGAAGAGTGAAATACTGGGACGCTACACTCAATGCATCGGATAAGGGTGAGACAATATCTGCACGCCGAGCGGGTCTGCATAATGTTAAGATACGATGGCATCGTAGAACGAGAAACTGAGACTTCAAATCTGCAAGGAGCTTCAGGCACTGGTTCGATCGCATCCAAAGTATGATTAAAAACAGATTTATAACATCAAATATTTCCCACAATCGAACATGAATTGTATACAACAATTTTTCATCCATTAAAACGGCAAGAGATTGTGAAACTGTTCGGTAAAATATGAACTTGTCGAAATTAAAAATATACATAGACACAATGCAACCGTCTCATCCAGAAAGAATCAATGTTAAGGAGATGTGATACATCGCCGTCGGCAAAGAAATGACCATGTATAAGTGTAAACGATTATCACCGTAAACAGAAACTTGAAACTCGATACAATTTTGAGAATCGATGTAGAACCGTTAGATGAACTGAAATTCTGGCGTTGTCTCACAGCACGTATACGAAAACGACAAGAACGATAGCATGCAGAATAATCAGATGATTAAACGAACTTACCAAGTAAAGTTCAATCATAATTGTACGAAGCTCCTCTTCTGAGATGATCAAACATGTAGTTCCTCTGTTTTATACTACTGACCACACATTTTAAAGTAATGAGATTCAAGAAAAACCCCCCTGCGCTAGGCGCCATAGTGACCGGGAATCTTATTATTGCTATCATTATTTTAAAGTTGAGCCGCGGGAGAGATTCGAAGTTATGCGATCACGATATCATATTAACCCGATCACTGTAAACTGTGTCGCTGGAGACGCGAACGACTTTTCTTTTGTCGCATCTCTCGGAAGCCAAGTACGGAGAAATACTTATCCCCACTCCAAAAAATCTTCAGGAGGCAAGGACCCTTTGCGCTGAGTCACGTTCTCCCCGTGCGCTCCTGGCCTTTGTAGTAGGCAGTTGGATTCCGCTTCGGGTCTGGAGCGACCCAGTTTAAAGTAAACTCTGGTGCAAAGCTGTTCGGAGCGTCAACGTAAGTTATTGAAAATTTACGAAATTTATGCTTATTTTCGGAAAAATATACATCTTCTTACAGTATTTTAGTGATTTTTCATATTTTATAGCATGGCGCAACGTTCAGCTCTGATGATTTCAATAGAGAACGAACGTGACGAAGGAATGGACGAAGATAATTCATCTGAAAGTGATAAAGCAGAGACTGAAAGAAGAAATAAGAGGGGAAAAAGTGATGGCAATGGAAATGGTTCGAGAAAAAGAAGATTCGTCGGAGGGAAAAATCGTCACAAGTAGTCAACAGAACTCTTGGAACCTCGGGGACGCAGGTCGCGGCTAGTAATTCACCTACCCGGGAGGAAAGGTCCTCCAATACAAGCTCCTTGCAATACTTCGTATGATCTTTGGTAGTTGCTTTTTACTGAAGAGATGGTCAACCTAGTGGTCCAGCACACCAACGCTAAAATCGCGAGTTCTCGCACGTCAAACGATGCTTCATATCCAGTATGTGTAACAAATAATGTAGATAAAACCGAAATTTTAGCTTATATCGGTCTTATGTATTAAGCGGTATGTAACGAACGAAGCAACGTCGCGGTCGAAGAATTACGGTCAGATAAATTTGGTTGTAGATGCACCATGACACAAATGCGTTTCCAGTTTTTGACCGCGAGGTTGCGTTTCGACGATAAAAATACTCGGGATGCACGTCGATTAAATGATAGTTTAACACCAATTCACGAATTATGGGATGCATCCGTGAGGAACTGCCAGAGCAATTGTACACCCCATGATTTTTTGACAGTTGATGAGCAATTGCTCGCTTTTCGTGGGAAATTTTTGGCTAGAGTCTACATCAAATAAAAACCGGCGAAGTGCGGTATCAAAATTTTAACTTTAAATGACGCCAAAACTTTTTATTTTCTGAATGCTATACCGTATACTGGTAGAGTCAGTACTGGAGAGTCTGTACCAGATTTTTACGTGCGAAATCTTCGTCGGTCAATATATGCGTCGGGAGCAAAACCTGAAATCGTTCGATTGTATAATAAAACGAAATCCGTTTTTGATTTCTTGTGCGGTTTGTTTACTTGCCATCGCAAAACACGCCGTTGGCCCATGCGTATTTTCATGGGTGTTTTCGATCAGGCAGGTTTAAATGCTTGCATCAACGCGAAAATGCCGTCAGAGATCGACGAGAATTCTTGAAAGTCTTAGTTCTTGGAATGATCAAGCTTCAAATGATAAGAAGATTGGAAACATTACCTCTCTTTAAAAGTATTCTAACAAGCATGAAAACCATCACCAATCGATCGCTGATGGAAAACAAGGAATTTAATGACAAGCTTAAAAGAAGAAAGCAATGCTCGTTTCGTGAAGCAAAAAAAGAGAGGAAAACAATCCACTATTGCGTAAAGTGTAAGTCGGCGGTTTGTATGAGCATTAGGGTGGTCCTTATTTGGGGTCGAAAAAAAATCCATGCTGGAGCCCCTCCGATCGGTTAAAAATAATGAAAAAATAATTCCCTAATTTTTTCAGACTTTGAATTCATTCCTTTCGTCTCCCTATTTTAGGGTGAAGTTTCAAATTGGGGATAGTGCGATATCCGTGGCGCCGCGATTTGACGCATTTTTCGTATGGAACACCGCAAAATAAGAAGAAAATCGAAAATAAAATTTTTTGATATCTCTCTTAGATTTCGAGTAATCGAATTTATTGTTTTATTTTTGTCTGAATTTTTTTTTCTTTTTTTTTGTCCGGTATCTTTGATGCACTTTTTGTATAGAAGATCCCATAATAAGAAGAAAAACATAAATAAGATTTTTTGATATCTTGCTTAGATTTCGAGTTATCGGATTTTCTTGGTTCAATTTTTACGATTTAAAAATTCAGACGAAAATAAAACCAAAAAAATTCGATAACTTGAAATCTAAGCGAGATATCAAAAAATGTTGTTTCCTGTTTTTCTTCTTATTTTGAGGTTTTCTATACAAAAAATGCATCAAAGAAACCGGACAAAAAAAAGAAATAAAAATTCGGACAAAAATAAAACACAAAAAATTTGATAACTTGAAATCTAAGAGAGATATAAAAAAATTGAATTCCAGTTTTTCTTCTTATTTTAGGGTGTTCTATACGACAAGTGCATCAAATCGCGGTGCCACGAATATCATACTATCCCAAATTTGAAACTTCGCCCTAAAAAAGGGAGAAGAAAGGAATGAAATAAAAATCTGAAAAAATTAGGGAATCATTTTTTCATCATTTTTAACCACTTGGAGGGGCTCCAGCATGGATTTTTTTTTCCTACCCCAAATAAGGACCACCCTAATGAGCATATTCTGTGTCAAGATTGTTTATGGTGAAAAAATACTGTAATGCGAAGTGGAAGCTAGTAATTCAGCATTCTGAACGTTTTGTCCGATTTTTTACAATAATAAAACATGTCGACTTCAAAAAATATTGAGTTGATCCTCTAGCCTCCAAATTTCCACTTACGAAAAAATCGCAACTTGGCACCATAAACTTAAGCATTTCTTGTACTTCTATCAAGTCCCTGGTTTTTTCCGTAAAAAGGCGTTACGTCAACTTCATTATGCAATGGGGGATTCTTAAATTTCTTTATTTGTTTAAGAGTTGTGAATTTTTTAGTAAGTGTCTGCATTTTCGGGAGGTGGGTGTTTTTAATAATAAAAATGAAATATTTAAACAAATATTTTTGCAACCTTCATGGTGTGCCCTTAAAGGCGGAGTGTTCAAGAGTATATAGGAATTTTCTCAGATTTTTTTATTAAACCTTACGTGTTTTAATAGGCTCCAGCGACCCAGTTTAACGTAATGAGGTGCCGAAAATATGTTTAAAGTGATCGGGTAAAACGGGCCGGACGGGTTTGATCATCTCAGAAGAGGAGCTTCGTACAATTACGATTGAACTTCACTTAGTGAGTCCGTTTAATCATCTAATTGTACTACACTTTTCTTTCTCATCAAACATGTAGATGTTTCAAGTAGATGTCACGGCTTCACACAACAAGGTGTAAAGATGAATTCGACGTCTCCCCTCTTAAATCGGAAAGTATATATTTCATATATTCAACGACATTTTGAAGAATTAATACACGTTTTTTATAAACAAAAGAAAATTCATAGCTTTTAACAATTAAGAGGACTGAGTCACCTAAAAAGTCGAAGGAAAAATTTTTTTTTTTGTGACAAGATTAATCTACATTTTCATTCTAATTTATCCTTATAAAGTATCTATACTTAGCTATCTTTTCAGTTTTTTTCAAAACCATATCAAGCATCCGAACGCTGTGATATTTTTCCAAAGTTTGGGAGCTTGTCGTAAGATTCAGACCGAACAAATGAACCGATCTTAGATTCTGACGTCCCATTTTGTTCAGAAAACACATTATTCCGGAGTGAATGTGGGATTTTTTTTTTGATGCACTTCAAACATTTTGGCAGCCTATAACGTAAAAAGCAAACAAAGTTTGTGGAAAAACCGTTGAATAATAGGTCACCATAACTTCATGGTACCTCGCATTCCAAAGCATTCCACAGTGTTTGGATGCTTGATATGGTTCTGAAAAAATTTGAAATGATAGCTAAGTATAGATACTTTATAAGAATGAATGAGAATGAAAATGTAGATTGATCTTGTCACAAAAAAAAAATTTTTTTTCCTTCGACTTTTTAGGTGACTCAGTCCCCTTAAATGTTAAGGTACTTAGTGCACCAAACTCAAAATTGTCTTCGCAAAAACATCATTTGCTGTCGATAATCACAGATTGTAGAAAATTTGAAATGTTTCCGAATTTCTAGACCAACCAGCTGTCTTTCTGATAACGCATATGAGGCGGTATTCCTCATCTGTCCAGACTTTAGAAGTCACATTATTTGATCGGCTTCAAATTTGCAGGGTATGTTTGTCTATACAATGAGCAGTTACCCACCAATTTTTAGACCTCTACGATCATCCCTTTTCGAGTGACAGGGGATGAAAGTTCCAAAAACATCAATTTTCGACGCTCGCACCCGTAACTTCGAGTGGCCGTAACTCTTTTTCTGGAGGACTTAAATTAAATTTCAAGGGATGTTTTGGAAAGCAGTTTTTACGTTCTTTCAGGTTATCGAATTTGTATTAAATTTTGTTGATATTTCCATAAACAAATTGCAAAGTGAAATGTTCAAACAATTTTTTTCGCTCTTCGGGCACTTTTTTTTTGAAATATTTTTAAAAGAAAGCTTGGCTTTTTTCGCATCAAAAACATATTTTTTGACTGTGAATACCGTAGAAGTGTGGGAGTTGTACGGTTCGATCCAAGCAGAAACCGTGTTCGCTGCGCTCCGGCGTGCTATAACTCCCTTTCTAAAAGAGCATAATGGACTTTCAAGGGTTGAATTAGAAAGCGATTTTTATGTTGTTTAAAATATTAAATATACATATTTTTCAAATGGAATTTTCATAAACAAATTATGAAGTGAAATGTTTAAACAATTTTTTTGCTTTTCGGGCACCTTTGATTCTTGCGAAAATATTTCTAAATGAAAGCTTAGCTTTTTTTGCGTTGAAAACAGCCCTGGGCGGCTCGTCCGAGCGCATGAGCACCCCCTCCGCTCGGATAGCACCGTGCAACTCCTACACTTCTACGGTGTTTACGATCAAAAAATATGTTTTCGATAGAAAAAAAGCTAAGCTTTCATTAAAAAATATTTTTAAAAAAATCAAAGGTGCCCGAAGAGCAAAAAAAAATTGTTTAAATATTTCACTTTATAATTTGTTTATGAAAATTCCATGTGAAAAATATGTATATTTAATAGTTTGGAAACAACATAAAAATCGCTTTCCGAACCACCCCTTAAAATTCCATTTTGCTCTCTTAGAAAGGGAGTTATAGCATGCCGGAGCGCAGCGAGCACGATTTCTGCTTGGATCGAACTGTAGAGTAAGATGGGGTTAAATCGCCAGCGGGTAAGATAACCATTTGACGCTCATATTTGACTTGATTAATAGAAAGAGTAGCCGTTTCTAAGGTAAGTCGTGGTCGATAATGCGCAACTTTTGTACTTTGTTGGACTGTCGCATCTGCATTTCTACAATTTTCGTGGTGAGATAAGTATTTTGAGCGATGTGAAAAAAAAAATTCTGGCTTTTGATGGCTGGTGAAAGTTGTAAAAATTGGGCTTCAAAAAATTAGGCAAGTCTTTTCTTGGAGCAGCAATTCGTCACTAACCCGAATGTTAAAACGATTTTCCGATATTTGCATTTGTTTTCGGATCACGTGGCTTTTCGCGCAAAAGAGTGTGTGGGGTTAAATAACGAAGCAACCAGTGGGCAGCTACACGAGCTGAGAAAAAAATGTTGAAGGTGTTGGGCAAAAAATCACGAGCTGAAAAAGAAAAAGTTGCCCTTCGCCGCCCCAAGCGTGGTCGTCCCGAAAACGTTGTTTACGTTGAAGACAGCGAGGACTACGGCGATAATTAATGCTAGAAACTGTTTTATTCATTTTTTGAAAGGTTAATATAATAAGTTGTGACCGTTATGAATAATAAAAAACATTAAAATAACAAGTTTGCATTTTATATTTGACCTGAAAAGAAGTGGTTTTATTACCCCACTAGGTGGGGTAAAAAAACCACTTTGCAAATTTTTTTCAAACGACCGTGCTAAATAATAAGTGTAAGTTACATCAAACTTGTCAAGATAAATTTTGTAACCACGAGTTTATACTTTCAGAAAAAAAATCATGTTTGAGAATATTTCAATAAATGCAGGTTGTTGTGTAATGATAACTATGGGTGAGAAAAGATGTTTTATTGGTGACGGGTAAAGCATACTCATCACACTCTTTATTCACACAATATTGAATGAACGTTGCCTCGATGAGAGGTAACACAGTCAGGTACAGAAAAAACAGTTAACCTCAACTGAGGTGATACAGTAGTGAAAAAAAGGGGGGGTTGAGAAAGCTGTTGTAAAAAACTGACTGATGGGAAAAGTATTGAGGATAATTGGTATGAAAAATACACTGTGAGAAAACTGTTGAATGAAGTTTGATGATGCACTGGTGATGATAAGTCTGAACTTCAATCTATGATACACGTCTGTTACCACGCGGCACACTGCGCACTTGTTGCACGCCCTGATGATAGGTTAAGTGACACCCGGCCACTTAACACGGCACTACTTGTTTGGCGGTGCGCCCAACCCGTTGAACAATGTCCGTGATGATGATATCTCGATGATTCGTCCTCTAGTGATGATGTACTGGCGATTTTGACTGATAATAGTCGTGAGGTAAGTGATGAGAATTTCACTGACCGCGTGTCGTTTTTTTTTTTTTTTTTTTTTTTTTTTGCCTCATTTGGCTCGTCTCACGATGGGGACCTGTGCCACTCACTTCTTTCAGAAAATATTTCTATCATACAGTAGACCTACTATTTATAAGGTGGGTTCCGAACCACCAGGAGAGCACAGAAAGACACTTAGAAAATTTCCATTGGTGTCGGCGGGAATCGAACCCGGGACCAGGGCCTGGCCACTAGTATAGGCGAACGTGAAGAAGCATAGTCTGATCCTGCTCCGGGGATACGCTAGATGGCGCTGGCTTCCGCACTCCCCTTACTTCACCCCTCTGCGCGGGCCCAGCTTCCCGACCGCCAACGAAGACCTACGAATATGCACGAACGTTCCGCATCGTCGTTTTCGTTGCTTTGACATCTTTCAAATCTTTTCCAAAGCGTCGCTGTCAATCGTTCTAAAGATTCAGAATTCGTTTTAGTTTCGAGCGTAAATATATTTTAGACCGCAAAAATGGATGTGAGACCGCGTGACAAACATCGATGTTCTGTCATCGATTGTAACTCGAGTCGTGATATAAAATCCCACCGATTTCCGAAAGATCAAGAGGTCGGTTTGAAGTGGATCGAGGCAACCGGCAATCCGCGATTCCAAAAGTTAAGTTATCAAGAGGCACGGGAAATTCATTTCGTGATTTGTACCAAACATTTTCGGCCAAATGATTATTTGTGCGGAATAAGAAAAAAACTGAAGGATGGAACGGTTCCTTCGTTACTATTACCGCAAAGTGAAGTGAACGACGACGTTCCAAATGAAGTCGACCTCAACATTGATGCAGAGAGTAATGGAAATTTACCCGCTGCAATCAATGCGACTCGATCGAAAGTCGATTTTTCACCAATCACTTTTCGTAGTGTGGTTGAAAAATCTCCAGGTGATTTCTGCGGACAACGTTCACCAGTTCTCGAAACCGGGTACGGTGAGAATTTTTCATCTCCGCTGTCTCGAAAACGTCAAATTTCTGGTACGGAACTTTTTTGTGACGAAAATATGGAGACCGAAGACAATGATACAATGACGGATACAAATGATGCTGGGACAAGTACAGAGATGTTACAATCGAAGCCTTGTAAGCGCATCATTTGGAAAAGAAAATAACTGGATCAGAACACCGCAAGATTTACCAGGAAGTTCTACGAGCGAAGAAAGAACGAGACAACTTCCGAACCAGAAGTATACGGTACTGTTTTGGGTTTTTTTGAAAAGATTAGTGAATGACTATTCTAATGCAAGGGGTTTAAAAATATAATTTAAGTTTATTTTTTAGTTTCATCACGCATCTCTATCCGTAAGTTTTTTCTAATGTGGATTTATCAAAATCCACTAACGCTTCGCACCCCTCGCATGGCTTTCATTTTCATTAATTTCTCTTGCGTCAACAATTTTTTTTTCTTTTTTTTTTTTTGAACACCCTAACAGGTTTAATAAAATTTTGAATGTAGATCTGCATGCCCGCTACAAATATTGTATGAGCATGTGGAGAGTGAAAAGTTCAGCGGCTACTTCGATCAGCTTAACACACTGCAGCGAGACTTTGTCAGCATGATCCTTCGAAATGCACCAAAACCAAAACACGGTCGACGATACACCGCAGATGAAAGACTTTTATGTCTTTCGATTTATAAACGTTCAGCATCTGCTTACAGATATTTGTGCACATTTCTTCCGATTCCAACTCCAAGAAGGGTTCGCCAGGTACTATCTAACATCAAATTGGATTGTGGGGTAACGCAAACTATTTATGACTGCTTAAAGGAAGCTGATAGTCGTATGGTTGATGAGCTCGACAAAGTGTGCATTCTTATGTGGGATGAAGCATCCCTCAAATTGAATGTCCACTATTGTTCGCAAAAGGATAAAATTGTTGCCGTTGAGGATTGGGGAACAAATCGCACCTCAAAATATGCAGATCACGCACTGGTCTTCATGCTACGAGGCATCCAAAGTGGGTGGAAGATTCCCATCGCCTACAATTTTTGTTCGGCTCAAACATCGTACGCACAGCAAGCTGCTAGCATCAAGGAAGCTGTACGAGCAGTCACTGCAGCAGGTTTTGTAGTTGCGGAAACAGTGTGCGACCAGGGATCGTCGAATCAGGCCATTAAGATTTTGCAAGCTGATACAGACAGAATACGCGAGGAGAAAGGAATTGGTAGGTGTAAGTATTTATTGGAAATGAGTAGAATTTTTCTCAACATAAATTAAATTTAGTATAATCGTACTTTTCAAGCGTGTTCAAATGAGCCTCAATTTGCATGTTGAATCAGATTTTATGATTAAACACCAGTAAAATGCTTCTGTTGTTCCCAAAAAAAGTAATCGTAATAACCAGATTTGACTCTTCTTAATAGTTTGGACTATTCTCATCGATAATTCGGAAATAGTACCACTGTACGATGCACCGCACCTGCTGAAGTGCATTCGAAACAACTTTCTCTCCAAGGACATAGAACTTGATTATAATCGGTCTCATTCGCACGACGAAGGAAGGAAGTATGCTTCGTGGAAGCATATAATAACCGGATACGAGATCGATTTGTATTCTTCGCTTCTGGAACGACACGTACCGGATTTGACGGAGCAGCATGTCTATCCTGACAAAATTAACAAAATGCGGGTGAAGCTGATGATGCAAGTCTTCAGTAAAAAAATGTATCGCTTCCTCGATCTACTTGCAAGAACGCACGGTAAGATTTCGTATCACGGGAATGAATTATTATCGGTAATATGTTCCAATAGTTTCCAGTAGTACCATTTTTTCTTTTCGAACAGTTCATGGCGTAGCGTTTACATAAATATGAGCCAACACGCTAATGATCGGACAACTTTGGCCTTTACTATCTAGGATCTTTATGATATTTACACAGTCTTTGTCTATTTTTCCGTCTATTATTCTGGCAGCTGTCAATTAAGGTATATTTATTTTTTTCATTTTTGTTCTTCTCAAGAATTTTTTTGACACGTTTACGCTGATAAAAAATATATTTAAAATATGTTTTCGACGTAAAATTGTCTGAGTTTTTTGAAGTTTTTATATCAAATTTTTGATCCTTGATTGATTCTAAGAAAAACAGCTTTTCAAGTTTCAAATTCGACTTTAATGGATTTTTGCGGGTAAGAATGAAAAACTGATATCTTTTCTGAAAAGTTAAGACAATTTCACGTCGAAAACAGATTTTAAATACTTTTTTATATCAGCGTGTGTGGAATAGAATACTTGAAAAGAATAAAAAACGGAAAAAAATAAAAAATACCCTAATTGACAGCTGCTAAAATAATAGACAAAAAATCTGAAAAAATGTAGGAATTTGTTCTACAACTTCCATTTCAAGCTGCGTAAGTATCATGAAGATCCTCGATAGTGAAGCCCAGAGTCGTCCGATAATTGGTGTTAGGGCTTATACATATAAACGCTATGCGAAAAAAATGATACTAATGGAATCTTATGTAACATATTGCCAATATAAATATATATATATAGATATATATATATCAGACTGTCCCCTAGCAAAGCTCATTTTTTAATGGAAATAGAAACGCCCCCCACATAGTTTCCAAATAATTAAAAAAAATATATTTGGGAAGTCCCTCTTCCCTATCTCAATATTAACGCGTGCCTAAGTAATTTTATATTTTTTCTTATTTTTTACATGCACCCATCACAGGATTGACGTATTGCGATTATTCAGAAAAGCATGCGTGGATCACTACACACAATCGCTAGTGACCTACCTTAACAGAATTCTTCGAGGGCGGATTACCCCGAAGAACCCAAGGCGGGTTTCGTTACCAGTGAAATTAGCATACGAATGCTTTCAAAAACAGTACAAAAGAATCGTAGATCAATATCGTCGTTAGTTTCAGTCTAAATTGCAATAATAATTTGCATTGTATAAAGATGAAAAAGATTATACGTTGTTATATCCGAGAATAAATATGTGTGCCAATCGTACTTCCAATGTGTCACAGTTCTTTATGAAATACTCTTTCCTGGGAAATTCATAGAAAAACATATAGAAATATATGAATAGTTAGTTCAATAACTACACATAAATATCTATATGTTATTCTATGAATTTCTTCATTGTGCTCCATTTATTTTCAATTTGCGATCACGCGGTGAAGGGAGGGGAGCGGTTGCCGATTAGGGTTCCGGGGATACGCTAGATGACGCTAGTGGCGACTATCTTACTGCACGCCAAATACATTGAGTGCCCCAGGGAGACTAGAGGACAGGAGACCGAACTCCGGTAACGAATCTGGGACAAAAATCCGTGAAATAGCAAGGTTCCGAGAGTGGCCGCTACGAGCGCTCGCATCCGAGAGGGTAGGCCGCAGACATATGTCATATGTATGGTTCGGTATATCTATACATATCGTTTTTGACCCTGTTCGCACAGCTGATGTTTCTGCCAGCTTCTGCTACACGGCCCCGCGGTAGAACTTTTGCAAGATGTCAAATAAGTGAGGTTATATGAATAATATGGAAAGGTGTGTGATGTACGATTATGCATATTGAATTACATGTATATGCGGCACATAATATAACAAACGAACGCTTAGATTTTTCTTATCACTTTATTGTTCCCATTTTATTCGTCGATCCTCGTACTAGTAGTTTTCTTCGAACTTTTCCATCACCGACAACTAACGAATGAGTCGACTGGGAGAAGAAACAAAGTGATAGTAGGGTTTATTTTTTGTACATGTTATGCACGTAGATCTTAAATATTCTGAAGTAGATTTTAGTATTTGGTGTGATTAATTGGAAGAAAAATCATACTGAACCTATTGTTGTGCCCCAGAATTTCGGAAAGAATATTTAGTTGCGGCATTCGACATTCCTAAGGGAGTGTCGAAAGCCGTGGTCATCACTCTGTAAAAAGGTGGCTCGATCGATGACCCGATCGATTGTTCGCTGTTTGCAGCCATTGCGCCAGCACAGTCTTCCTGGCGCAGCACCGTTGGCTAATTCCAAAGCGGGTGCAGCGACCGAGTCGACCTACTAACTCTCAGATCAGGGATATATTAATGACCAGGGTGATGATCAACGTCAGTCAAGTTTTCGAATTAAGGTCGAATCGCTGTTCGAAGCGAGACTCCCGAACCGCGGTAGCTACACTCTTCCACGGGTGCTTAGGATCGGCCGGCTACGCACGGTTCGGTAGAGGTACAAGTCGGTACCGATAATTGTAAAAGAGCATTGTAACTTTGTAATAAAACCAACACACAAACTAATTCTACGTGAATTCCAATTCTTCGACGGTAAAGAATCCCTAAAAAATAAATAATTAAATTATAACGCCCTCCCTTCCCGTTCCATCACAGTAAAACGGTCGGTGGGCACAACACTATCAATGATTGCGGTAATTATCAAATCAATTAATAGATGACTCAATAATTGTTAATTGTTCATTCAACTAACAATAAATCAAGCACTATTAAGTCAAATCCAATGAAGATGGATAAAGGAGAGATGGCATATAAGAAAGAAACACTGTCTCTAGGTCCAAAAAATTGGTTAGAGCTGACTCGATAAATCCCCACTGAGCGATGGTTGCAGAATACTAGTTCGACGACCGCATGTAACGGTTAGAAATCACAGCAACTTTCTTACATCTATCGATTTGCATGCGTCTTCGAACGATGCCCACATAATTAACATCAGTATAAATGAATAGAATTATATACAAAAGAAAAAAATTAAATTTTCTCTTGAACCAAGGATGAAACATTTTAAAGAAGTGTAATATTTACATATAAGAGTAAATTGAATCTCCACGGATCGGTCAGCAGAGCTTACGCTTGGAGGAAGCGAAGTACAGAACTACAGCCGAATGGAAAGAAGAATTGTACAGTAAAACACGATGGAGGCCACGTTATGGTATGGGGCCGCATGGCCTCCGCTGGCGTGGGTAATTTGATATCACTGAAGGGTTTATGCACAATAAAATGTATTTAGGCGTTTGAAACACAATTTTTAAAAAAGTGTCAAAAAAATCGAAATGCGAGACAATTTGCGGCTTTACCAAGACAACAATCCTAGACACGAGCTTGGAATTGTGCAAACTTGGTTGATTTAAAATTGTCCTCGCATAGTCCAACCACCTGCACGATCACGAGACCTCAATGGGAGAGAAAATGTATGGTTTAAACTCGAACATGAACTCGAAAAGGATCACATAAGAAACAAAGCAGATCTTGAATAAGCGTTTAAGAAGAATGAAACCAAATAACTCGGGAATACACGGCAACGCTGTTTAGATCAATGCCGACAGAACTGGAATCAGTTCTAAAACAAAAAGAATATCTGAGAAAATACTGAAAACATTTTTTTATTTTTCTAATATATATAGGGTATTCCTGGGAATTTCGGCAACTTCGGACAGTTGGGTAAAAATTGTTGCCCCCCAATTTTTTCCATTAATATGTGTTGAAAATAAAGAGACACGTATTTCGGCGTTTTTTATTTTGAGCCCCCACTTCTGATATACGGTCAAATGAAGTTTTTGAAGTATTGACCACATTCGATCATTCAAATCGATATATCTCAGCAACGGTTAGTGATAACTCGAAAAACCATGGGTCTTTTTTTTCGTTTTTGAACGCTCTATACAATGAAAACATTTACGATTATGTTGCACAAATTCGCACTTTTAATTTATGAAATGTATTTTTTTTTAAATTCCTTGAACAAAAACAAAAATTTAGCCACCTTGAACTTTTTGGGCCGACGCTTCGTTCGGGAGTTATAGATTTTTTTGTCACAAAAAACCCGTAAATGTTTACCCGGTTGTTAAGAAAAAAAGCTATAACTTTCGAATGAAGCGTCGGCCCAAGTCCGGCCGAGTCTCCAAATTTTCGTTTTCGTTCAAGGAATTTGGAAAAAAATAGATTTCAATAATTAAGGGTACTTTTTCTTCATGCAATTTTTTACGAATAAAATCCGTATATTTACCGGTTTTTTATGACAAAAAAAGCTATAACTTTCGAACGAAACGTCGGCCCAAGTCGGGCCGGGTCTCAAAATTTTTCTTTTCGTCCATGGAGTTTGAAAAAAAAATCAATTTCAATAATTAAGGGTACTTTTTTTTCATGCAAATTTTTACTAATAAAATACGTAAATTTACGGGTTTTTGGAGACAAAAAAATGTATACCTCCCGAACGAAGCGTCGGCCCAAAAAGTTCAAGGTGGCTAAATTTTCGTTTTTGTTCAAGGAATTAAAAAAAAAATACATTTCAAAAATTAAAAGTGCGTTTTTTGTTTTATTTCATTTTTAATTTTGAATTGTTTATAACTTATTGTTGAATTTGTGCAACATAATCGTAAATGTTTTCATTGTACAGAGCGTTCAAAAACGAAAAAAAAGACCCATGGTTTTTCGAGTTATCACTAACCGTTGCTGAGATATATCGATTTGAATGATCGAATGTGGTCAATACTTCAAAAACTTCATTTGACCGTATTTCAAAAGTGGGGGCTCAAAATAAAAAACGCCGAAATACGTGTCTCTTTATTTTCAACACATATTAATGGAAAAAATTGGGGGGCAAAAATTTTTACCCAACTGTCCGAAGTTGCCGAAATTCCCAGGAATACCCCAATATTAGAATTCAATACATTGGATCTTTTCACCTGTGTCCATGTACCAAAACCAATAAAACTCAATACTCGTTTGCATGTAAAATATGTCATGTCATGCTATCTTTTCATCGATAATCTTTTTAAATAAACCGAAATAAAATATCAAACTGTTTTTTTATTTGTAAATTATTTTATATATTTTTTTTTGTTTTTCCAGCCAAAACGTTGACCGCATTAATTTGAGCTAGGAGCCACGGTATACCAAAAGGTTCCGGCTTTTGTTGGTAGGCGATTTTTCGAATTTCCGGTCGACCACGTACAAGGTTTCGTACACTTTGTCGAAGAGTCCTGCCTCCGTGCCTGAAAACAACGACATAAATAGATTTTTCTATAGCCTTTATAATGTTATTGAAAGCTAGAGACCATGAATACTTAACTTTGATTGGGAAAAGCCAGGACTTCGAGTTCTGCCTTGCTATTTCCCGGATTTTCGTCCCAGATTTCAGATGCCAAATCCAGGGAAGTTCGGTCTCCTGTCCTCTAGTCTCCCCGTATTGAATTTAAAGAGCAAGCTGTATAGATATACCGAACCATACATACGGCATATATCTGCTCTACCCTCTCGGATGCGAGCGCTCGTTGCGGTCACTCTCGGAACCTTACTATTTCCCGGATTTTTGTCCCAGATTTCAGATGCCAAATCCAGGCAAGTTCGGTCTCCTGTCCTCTAGTCTCCCTGGAGTGCCCACAGCCTGCCCGAGACCGACTGCGTGTGAACCGAGAACGAAACCACTAAGCCACTGGTCTCCTGCTTGACCGCGTGTCGTGACTACGATTTTTCTACTCTTGAGCTTTCTATCTGAGAAGATACAGAAATAGACTAGCAACTCGACGGAGCTATTCGCCCCCGCGACGCGTCGCCCTCTCGTGAGCTCGTAGAGAACCCGGTAACCACGAGTGAGTAGCGCTCGCGATTGGTCGGCCAGCTGCTTCGAGAAGCCACAGAGTTGTGTCCAGGACGTGCTGCCACCGCACTAGTGTGTGAGGCAGCTGCATCTCCGTGACGCTGTTCTTCGTTTACCGAACACAGGTTCTACAGCGTGAAAAGTAAAAAAATGGCTATTTAACCCCATCGTACCTTACAACTCTCACACTTCTACGGTGTTTACGATCAAAAAATATGTTTTCGGTGCGAAAGAAACCAACCTTTTATCTAGAAATATTTTTAAAAAAAGTGCCCGAAGAGCGAAAAAAATTGTTTAAACATTTCACTTTGCAATTTGTGTATGAAAATGTGAACAAATTCAATAACCTGAAAGAACGTAACAACCGCTTTCCAAAACACCCCTTGAAATTTAATTTAGGTCCTCCAGAAAAGGATTTACGGCCACTCGAAGTTACAGGTGCGAGCGTCGAAAATCGATGTTTTTCGAACTTTCATCCCCTGTCACTCAAAACGGGGTGATCGTAGAGGTCTAAAAATTGGTGGGTAACTGCATATTGTATAGACAAACATACCCTGCAAATTTGAAGCCAATCAAATAATGTGACTTTTATAGTCTGGACAGATAAGGAATACCGGCTCATATATCAAGGCCCTTCCTCTTTACAGCCGAGGTCTTTGATCCAACGGCTCAAAGTTTGAGACGTTACAGGGTTGAAAGGTCTTTTATAAGATATAAAAAGCGTTCTCTGACTGCCCCAAATCGATTTTGCCTGTTCCAGATACGCATTAAGCGTAAAGTAAGCATAAAAACAATCTTGATGAGTATCCAATGCCAAATGTTAAGAAAAATAGAGATTTTTTTTTCTTTTATCGCAATAATCATCCGATGATGTTCAGAGAGCAGAAAAAAAGGCGTTTTTTTAAGTGAACCCTAAAATAAACAATTTGGGGTAGAAAAACGGATGGACGGATCAATTTGAAATGTGGCAGGGTTATTGGGGATACATTGAGCTAAGTGCGGACGCACAAACGTTTGTTCTAACCGCAATATTTGCAAAGTACTGGTGAATTTTCTAAATAACCAGAAAAAGTGCTTTTTTGCCACTTTTTCGAGTGGACGCGGGGATGAGAAAAATTTTTTTTTTCCAAAAACAATAACTGAAGCTCATACGCCATTTATTTGAGTTTTTAAAATTGCCGGTAGATTTGCTATGAGATTACCGGTTCCTGAAATATCGATGATCGAACGAAAAAAGATGTTTTTTTATTCACCGGCCGAGATCTCAGCGACAAATTGTTGTACGGAAAAAAAAATCAAATCGGAGGTTAAGAATCAGGATAAATGACTGTGTTATTGGTGCAGTCAAAAAAATTTTTTTGGAGTCCGGGGACAATTTGGAAAAACGGAAATTTTTTTAAAAAATTTTCGTACCGACATTTCCCTCGATTGTGGCATGACCAATGGCCAAAAAAAATCTTTCATCATACGGTTTCGAAACTAGAAATGTCAAGCTTCGAAATGCTTTTTTATTCATCTCAATACGAAAATTTTACGCAAAGTTACAGCCACGCAAAAAACACGTAAAAAATTGGAAAAATGGCTTGTTCCTTCAATTGTGCGGTTGAGTGTAGATTGAAACCTTTAGTTAAAAGTTCGAACTCTGCATTTGATTTTAATTTTCGTGATTCTGCGTCTGCTTCTACATTTTCTTTTGATCGAATGTAACTAGCAAGGATCTTAATATCTCGCTTTTCACACCATTGCCATATGCTTTTCGCTAAGGCGTTCAATCGCTTTTTTCAGACTCTACCCATTCTATTGTCTATGTGGAGAAGAATCTGTCAGTTTTTTCTCGTGGCGGTAAAACAACAAAGACCAAACCAAGCTGCATTCAACTCTAGGTAGTACTGAGCAATTTTCCTTTCTCTGTCGAAAAACCATGAGTTTTCTCGGTTCCACAGACAGGTCCCCATCCAGATTTGGACGCATCCGATGTAATAACCAGATCGAAGGCAAAAGAGCCTATGGGATGAGAAAAAGACGAGTCGGAACATCCCCACCATAACAGCTCTTTTTTGTCTCCGAGTTAATTGTTAATCGAGAGTCTTAAGAACCCTTGTTAATAAAGGGCTTTTAATTTCAATGCTTCACAGGCTTAAGTGTGAGCCAATCCATATTTCACAGCCGGACAACAAGAAACCAAAAACTCTAGCAGCTCTGCGAATTCTCTGATTCTGTACATTTTTGTCGGCTTGAATTTATCTTTGATCTTCAATTTCTTCGAGTGGGGAAGCGAAACCGACATTTTTCCGAATTATATACGAACCCTAAAAATTTACATTCGGTAGATGGAGTTCGATCGTTCTTTTTGTAATAAATAAGAAGACCCAGTTGTGACAACACGGACTCAGCGAATTTTACATTTTAAGAGCAAACGGACGCAGTCTCCTCAAGGAATAATATGTCATCGATATAGATTAACGAGGTAATTCCGCGCTTACGACAAAATGAAATGACCGGCTTCATAATTTTTGTAAATACATAAGGTGCGGTGCATAAGCCAAATAGCGGGCATATAAACTCGTATATTAAGCCATTAAAGAGGAAGCGCAAGAATTTTCAATGATCTTTGTGAATGAGCATGCAATAATAAGCGTTTTTGAGATCCAGCGCCGTCATGAAAGAATTTTTGGATAAAAGCTTAACGACGGTTCGTTCGTCTTCCATTTTGAAGTGAAGAGGATCCATGAAATGATTCAGTTCTTTCAAATTAATTATAAAGCGATTTGAGCCGTCCGGCTTTGGGACCAGAAACGTTTTTGAGATAAATTAATCCTTTATAGGGATCCATTTGCTGATGGCTCCTTTAGTCAACAGCTCGGTAACTAATAACAACATCTTATCTAACTCTATTTTAGTCAGTTTCTGTTCAACAGGCGGATTTGTCTAAACAGGTGGAATGCGAAAAGGTGTTTTGCATCCGTCAATCCAAGACAGGACAACTGAATCCGACGTGATCTGTTCCCATGAAATTTGAAAGATGCGAGACGTCCGGCGATCATACTCACTGATGTTAACGTCGTAACTTCGTCATCTTCGAGTTTTTCTTCTGAGTCGTGTCTTAGTGCCAATACTGAGGCCGTTTCCGGTGTAGCTGGTTTCGAAATTTCGGCCGGCTCGATGTTGGAACGTGATTATTGCGGTTCAAGTTGTACAAACAAGCCGGGGCTTTCCAGTTTTTTTGACAATTGATGCGGCTTGCTGTCTAGTTTTTTCAAATTCGCGCTCGATTCGACGGTCTCCTCGAGATCTTACCGAATAAAAATGCGTCGATCGTTGAAGTTGAGAGTGTGTCCTTTATGGCGGGGTTGACGTTGGAAATCAGTAGGTTACTGCGTATAATGGACTCGTTATGTTGAAGATCGGCGATGAATTTGCTCGCCTCGCCCAGGATACCCATGATTTCGTTCTAGACCGGTAAGGGTTTTTTTTTGCAGGGAACAGAGATATAGCCCGAGCTATTGCTGACAAAGACGCACAAATCTTATGTTGGCTTGCTACAATTCGTTCGTCTCTTAATTGAATGACATCCTGCATGATCAATTTGATCATTTCGTTGAGCTTTGGGGCTTCAAAGTAACAACAATTCTTAGGTGGAGGATATTTTGTGACAATTTCCTTTAGCGGTTCCTCCGCAAAACCTTTCGTTAAAATATCTCCTCATAGGATAGCTAAACCAGGGGTTATTTCTGCCAACGTGCGATCGACATGGAATCTCTTGCCAAACATTTCCAAGATATCAGCAGTCAAAATGTCGGTATTATCGGCCGTGATACGGTCTGAGTTTCATGTGTCTTTAACCGCAGCCGTTGCGGGATCGACAGCATTTAAATGTGTATTTCCCATATCGGCTAGGTTATTAGCTGTCAAACTTGCATCGTCCAGATGATTTTCGGTGTCATTGTTTCCAAGTCGTGGGATCTCATTGAACGTCCAGAAGACCGAGACCTTGATTTTCTTGACCGATGCAATCGGAAGTACTCTGATGACGCTGGTCTCATGCGATTTTTCGAATTACTTTTATATCGGTATTAAAAAAATTAGTGACAACCCGTGTTTTTTTCGACCTCGAACAACTTAGGTAAATAACTCCAAGTATAGGCCAAATTCTTAATTTCACGAGAGTAACAACTCCTACATGCCATAATCTCAACCTCACAAAAGTAATAACTCAATTGAGGTTAGGTTCCCCGAAACACCAGTGCATGTCTGGAAATATATTAATAACTCGATGCTCAATGGGTAACATTTTAATACACTGATCGGAAGAATGAAAACTTACGATAATTATCGTGATCAGAATCGTATGAGTGTAGAGTCGATGCTGCGAGTTGCCTGCGTGGCGTGTCGTCGGTCGGGTGAGCGATATTTGTTTCATACCGCTTCATTTTGTTTCTCAATTTTTGCAAATCTCTCCCACGAGATGACTTTGGACGGCGACTATCGTTTTCTCTATGGTGATCACTGCAGAAGCAGTCGAAGGCACGAAAGGAGTGATGGTGAGCGAGGTAAGTAGCGCTGGATGGGTGATGGTGGTAGTGGGAGTATACTTGGAGAGGGGAGCAGAGGGAGGAATGGCGGAAATGGGAAAATGGATGGAAGACAAAAGAGCGGGCATGGTGCTTATCGGAGGAGACTGTAACGCGTGGACGGGAAACGAGGGGGGAGAGACGTGGGACGAAGAAGAGGGGAGGTTTTTCAGGAACTCGAAGCAGGAAAAGAAAGAGGTGGACGAGCAGGGGAGGAAAATTTTAGATAGGATCAGCCAAGCGAGGTGGTTTATATGCAACGGAAACAAGAAAGGAGATGAGGAAGGAGAAGTAACTTTCAGCGGAAAAGGAGATACGGTCATAGGCTATATCTTTGGGGACGAAAGAGTAAGAAAGTACCTGAAGGAGATGAAAGTAGGAGCGGAGCCAGGATCAGATTACTTTTCGCTATCGGCCAAACTCGAAAAGGGGAAATTAAGAGCAAGCGGAGAAAGGCCAAGGAAAGGCGGGAGAAAAGACGGGGCAGATGGGAGGAGGGGAAAAATGGGGGATTGGGGACAAGAAGAGTTGAGGGTGTTCGAGGAAAAAATGACAGAGAAGGGCATAGAGGAGGAAGGGGGGGGGAGAGTTGACGAGATGTTGGAGAGGATGTAGATGGAGGTGGTGGGAGTAAAAGAGGAAATCGAAGGAAGTAGAAGGAAAGAAAAAAGAAGGAGAGGGTGGTGGGACGAAGAATGTGAGGAGAACAAGAAGGCGCCAAAAACGAAGACAAGCAAATGGAGGAAGGGTGAGGTGAGCAAAAAGGAGTACAAAGAATGTAAGAAAGAGTATAAGAGAAGGAACCTCGAGAAAAAAGAGATAGAGAAAGAAAGGTATAAAAAGGAGGTGGAAACAGCAGTGAGAGAGAGAAGGGAATGGGAAGTGATAAATCGGGAAAGACAAAAAATGGGAGGCACGAGCAGAACGATAGAAATGGAGGAATGGACAGAATATTTCAAAGAGGTACTGGGTGGGGTGGAGGGCAGAGTGAGGGGACATAGAAGGAGAAGGCAAGAAGAACGGAATGAAGACAGCGATAAACAACATGAAAAGAGGAAAAGCAGCAGGGATAGACGGAGTGGAAAATGAAGTTGTCAAATACGGAGGGGAGGATCTGAAGCGGTTCGTGAAGAAGGTATGCGAGATGGTATGGAGAGGAGATGGTTTCCCGATAGGATGGACGGTAGGTCTGGTGGTACCGTTAGTGAAAAAAGGAGAGGGGAACGTGGTAACGGATTACAGGGGGATAACATTGATGTCGTGCGTGTACAAGTTATACGCGGAAATACTACGTAGAAAGCTGGAGAAAGAAGTGGAAGAGAAAAAAATCATACCGCATAACCAGACGGGCTTCAGAAAGGGGATAGGGACAATGGACAATGTGTACGTCTTGAACCACGCAATTAACAAGAACCTCGAAGAGAAGAACGGTAGATTAGTGGGCTTTTTCGTAGATTTTAAGGCAGCTTTTGACTCGGTGAATAGGGAGACCTGTGGACAACGATGAGGGAGAGAGGGGTCAGCAAGAGCCTAGGGGAAAGAATAAAAGAAGTGTATAAGACATCATGTGGAGTAAGAGTAGGGAATGAACTGGGGGAAGAATTCTGGACGGGGAGAGGGGTGCGTCAAGGTTGCCCGTTGAGTTCGCTGTTGTTCAGCATTCTGTTATCGGATCTTGAGGAACGATTGTCAGGAGAGGCAAAGGCGGAGTGGAGGTGGGGAACGGCATGGTGTACCACCTGGCTTATGCAGACGACATCGTGCTGATGGAGAAAAGTGAGGATGGGATGAAACTAATGATAAAAGAATTTGAGAAGTACGTTAGAGAAAAAGATCTGACGGTGAATGTGAAAAAGACAAAGGTGATGGTATGCAAGAAGAGGAAAGGAAAGAAAGACAAAAAGTATGTATGGCGGATGAACGGGGAGAGAGTGGAAGAGGTGGAAGAGTTCTGCTACCTGGGCTATTGGTTGGAAAGGAAGGGCGGGACGGCGTTGCAGGTGAGAAAAAGAGTCGAGAGCGCGGAAAGGGCAATGGGGCAGGTATGGTCGATCGGAAAAAGGAGATTCAGAAATGACTGGAAAATGAGGGCATGGATGTTCGATG
This sequence comes from Sussaba pulchella, assembly GCA_963971145.1. Classification (NCBI taxonomy): domain Eukaryota; kingdom Metazoa; phylum Arthropoda; class Insecta; order Hymenoptera; family Ichneumonidae; genus Sussaba; species Sussaba pulchella. Next base: position 3,021,541 of record OZ020176.1, on the reverse strand, counting down.
TTTTGGTGTGGTCGGTAATGGGGTATGGGGTGGAGATCTGGGGCTGGCGGGAAGAAAAGAAAATTGAAAGTATGCAGGTGAGGTTCCTGAGATGGGTAACGGGACTGAGCTGGAGCTGCCCAGGGTACATGGTGAGGGAAAGAGAGAAAATGTCAGTGAGGATGAGAAAGAGAGCGTGGGTCTTTGAGGGAAAATTGAGGAGCGGGAAAGGGAGCAAACTAGCGAGTAGAAGCCTCCAAGAAGTAGAGAGTATAGAGAGAAGCGGAGGAGGGGGAAAACGGAGATGGGAGAGGATGAGGTATGAAGCGCTTAGAGGGGTAAGAGACGAAAAAGGAAATAGGAGTGTAAGCTGGGGGGAAGTAGAAGCACGGATGAAAGAAAGAGATGAAGCGGAGAGGAAAGATCAAATAGTGAACTCCCGATATAATAGGTGGTATGGGGTACTGAGGAGGGCAGAGAATGGGACACCGGCGTATCTGGAGGGTATAAAAAAGAAGGAAAAAAAATGACAGCTGATACGCTACAGATTAGGAGAAGGCATGCGAGAAGCGAGATACTGGTTGAGGGAAGAGGAGACTGTGCAGAGTGTGTGGGCGTGAAAGTGAGAGCTGGGAGCATGTGCTGGATCGATGTAGTAGGGCAGGGGAGGACGAAAGAGGAGTTGAAGAGAAAATAAAAGAAATCTTGAAAGAAGATGGGTCGCGCGTAAAATGGGCGGGAGAGTTGGAGGGGCTGAGGAATGAAACGGGGGAGACAGAAAGACGTAGAGAAGGATAGCGGAAGCGGAGGCCCCCGTGTTAACTGCGTTTTATTTTAGTTTATTTCATTTTGTTTTATTTTATTATTTCTATTATATTTTCATTTGTATTGTTGTTGCGACATCCGACCCCAGGATCTACCCGGACCTATACGGCCCTCCTACTTTTCCCTTCCACGGCGGCGGGGTGACGGGCGGGGGGGAGCGGAGGGCATCGAGGCGGAGATCGAAAAGGCGAATCTTTGTAAATGGGTGTAAATAAAGTGCGAAAGCGGTTAGGATAATGTAGATTAAGGTAGAATAAGGAAATTAAGTATAAGGAAATGTAAAGACTAGAAGTAAGAGCACGGAATGGAAAAATGTAGCGGAAATGTAGAGGAAGTGGAAGGCCGAAAAAACCCGTGAAAAGTTGAATAAAGATACATACATAATAATTTAATAAGCTGCCAGAGACTTTTTTAGCTTTTATTAGCTTCTAAAAAAATTAAACGCATCGTACCTACAGAATTGAACCTATGTTAAAACTAGAGATAATTTTCTATGGTAAATGGGAGCTTGTCGATAGTATTTACGTTTTGTATATGATCTGGTTTCGCGATGTCGCACTGGGATTGACTTACCTGGATCACGATCTTATGGCGTATGGTGTCAACTCACCTTCTGCTCAGTTCTCCTCCGTCTCAGTTCACCCCACTTTGATGTCAGTCCCGGCAGTACCGACCGAGCCCTGACGCGTCGAACAGTGAGTCTCAATGCGCGGCTCTCCGTGTATCACATGAACCGTGTATTACACGAGGAGCCGCGCATTGAGACCCACTGTTCGACGCATCAGGGCTCGGTCGGTACTGCGGGGATTGACATCAAAGAGGGGTGAACTGAGACGGAGGAGAACTAAGAAGGAGGTGAGTTGACACCATCCCATGCATAGAGCCGGTATAGGAGTGTCCAGACCTGGTTATAAAACAGTGGCGTGGACGTCTTGTTCGAGCTAAATGATTCCAAACATTGGCGGACGTGGAGAAAATTATATCGAATTATCTTTAAAAAGTATAAAATAAAATAAATTTAAAAACTTTTTAAAAACTCCCCGCTGAAGAAAAAATTAAACACGAAAAAAATTAGAACGAAAAAAAGTAACCTGATAGAAAGCATGAATGAAATTCATCAATCTAAAAAGAATACAGCAAATTAATAAATTAAAAATGGTCGAAACAAATTAGTAGATTCAAAAGAATAAAATAAAATTAATTTAAAATTTTTTTTAAAACTCCTGGCTAGAATTGAAATCGATCCCAAAAAAAAATTAGAACGAAAAAAAAGTATTCTGATAGAAAGCATAAATAAAATTCATGAATCTAAAAAGTATACAACAAATCAATAAATTTAAAATGGACAAAACAAATAAGTAAATTTAAGAGAATGAAATAAATAAATAAATTCAAAAAGGATGAAATAATTCAAGAAGTCATCTTAGTTTATTCATAGTTTGAATTATGATCGTTCGTTTCTATGAGTTCAATTTTTTGAATCGTGGTAATTTCCTAACTGCCCTCAATTCAGTCGCGAGACGTCATTCATTAAACATGAAAATGATATAGGATATAGATGTTTGACCGTGCAAAGAAGACGCCATTGATTGAACATGGAGACGATCTGGATTTAGATGTTCGACGATACGAAAGAAAACGTCCCCCGACTTATGTTTAATGAATGACGTCTTCCGACTGAATTGAGGGCAGTGAGGAAATTACCACGATTCAAAAAAATCAACTCATAGAAACGAACAATCATAATTCAAACTATGAATGAACTGAGATGACTTTTTGAATTATTTCATCCTTTTTGAATTTATTTATTTATTTCATTCTTTTAAATTTACTAATTTGTTTTGTCTATTTTAAATTTATTAATTTGTTGTATTCTTTTTAGATTCATGAATTTTATTCATGCTTTTTATCAGATTACTTTTTTTCGTTCTAATTTTTTTTGTGTTAAATTTTTACTCCAGCCGGGAGTTTTTAAAAAATTTTCCAATTTATTTTATTTTTTATATCTCTATTTCCGTTTGCAGGTTAATTTATGAGTAAGAGATTTTAAATAAATACTTAGTCTCTAAACAATTTCGAACCACGTATATTATCAATCAAACACTTGAACATAGATGAAAACAAAAACATTGCCGGATTTTTATTAGAATAAACATAACAAGATCATAACAATTATAAAAGAATAATCTATGGATAAATAATTCAACCAGTTTTATGATTTTAATAATCGCCTCCGTTTGACTCGGCGGTAATTTATATATATCAAATAACTTATCTTATATCCCGTCGATTTCGGAATCGTTCAATTTCGTGTAATTATCGTCAAACCCATGAGATCAGATGGAAGAGCGATTACGACCGACTCCCTTGGCGGCCCAGGCAACTCTCTCCCTCAAACAATCCAATAATCAATCAATAATCAATAGTCAATTCAATAATTCATCACATAAGATTTCATAGATTTTCTTCATGATTTAGGCACCTGTTAATCGCGGAATTTGAAATCTTTCCGTTTCTAAATCCATTTATTTATTTTGTAATTTGTAATATATTTTTCAACAAATTTTTTTTTAATTATGACATACTTCTACGGATAAAGCATACGGTAGAAATTTGTTCTGAACTTGGAAGTTTTTTTTCCAATTCAGCTCGCTTGTTTCACATATTTACATTGATAAAAATATGTATTCAGAATTAGTTTTTGCCGTGAACTTCTCCCAAATTTTAATATTAAATCTTAAAGGGTAACGTATTTTTCGGCATCCTTAGAGGGTAAAGGTGGGTCACTCGTGTCCGGCGCTTTGAAAAGTGCTGTAAAGTTCTCCAAGAAATCCCGAAAAATTCATGAAATCTCTTTAACTATTCTAGTATAAGGAACAAATCCTATATTGCTGATTTGATCATTTGTTTAAACAATAGAATCAAATGAACAAAAAAAACGTGAAGAATGCGCCGTTCTGTTTAAAAGATCATTACTTCAGATATAATTAATAATTTTCAAAAAATCAAACGCGAAATTAAAGATTAAGAATGGTACTTTGAGAAAAAAAATATCAAGATTCTGTATGAAAAAGAATAATGCTTAAGTTTAAAGGATTAAAATCAAGATATTTTGAAGTACGTGAAGAGATATATATTTCAATAAATTACATAAGTTTTATTTTTTAATGATATGTAAGTATAATAATGTTTCCAAATCACAATGCGCAATTACTGCACAAGTCGTATCGATGATCTTCGCATACAGGCCGGCGGCACTTGCTGCAGCACAAAGAGGTTTTCTTATCTTTTTTTGTATCGCAAAAAGCACACCGCCTCCTCTTATCGATTTTATTTTGCTGCAGAAGATGCTGATTCTCGTTTTCACCTAGGATTTCCCGAATGTTATTTCTAATGTTACGCGGTAGGCCTGGAACTTGCAGCCGATTTGACAAATATGGCTTTACCAAAGTAAGGACCAGACTTTTCAAAAATTCGCGGCGACGTAGAACCTTGTGATCAGCGATTAGGTTCCATAAGATACAGCTGTTAACTCCAGCCTGGTCGAGGATTCCGAGAAACAGACGCATCGGCCATCGTGTTCTTCTTGCGCACGAATAATTGCTACACAACTGATCAAAGACATCAGTTCCGCATTTGTTCTCGTTGTAATGAAGGACCGGATTTGGTTTCAACTTGTCCTCGTCCATCTTGACAGACTTGTGTGCCGATGACAATACAAGCACGACCTTGTTTTTTTTCGGACAGTAAGAAGTCAAAGTCAGAATTTCATCGTAGCCTACCCTCATGGTACCGACAGAAGCATTGAGTTTAAACAATTCGGGGATTTGCCTTTTATTTTTTCTCAAAGTGCCAACCATGCGTAAATCAAACGACTCGAACATCTTTTTGAAGATTTCGACGGACGAGAACCAGTTGTCGCATGTAATTATCCTTCCTGATCCATGATTTGTCTCCAAAAGACATCTCACGTAATAACTGGGCACAGATTCAGCTCGTTCTGGGTTGACTCTAGCAGTGTAGGGAATCGCATTGTACATATAAAATTTCTTCGAGTCGTTCAATGACAATATCTTGAGACCGTATCGTGCTGGCTTTGATTTCATAAATACGCGAGCTGAGAATTTTCCTTTGAATCCCAATAACTGTTGATCGATAGTCACGTTTTCGCACGGCGTGTAATTACTTTTGCAATTATTAACGAAAAAGTTCCATAATTCACGTATAGGAGCCAACACATCGACCGCGCGTCTTTCAGCTCTCGTATTTTTATCATCGAAGCGAAGCCGAGCTCCGATGAAAACAAATCTTTTTTCAGACATGACGGTTCTGTACAAATTATTTCCGAATTCAACGGACCACATGTCACTGAGATTGACTTGATTATCTTTGTTAAGTCCTTGAAAATCCAACAGACCAAGATATGCTTTAAGCTCATCCATCGTTAAAAGATTGAAGGTAGGTGTTAAATTTCCCATTCCACCTTCTGTTCGATAACGTTCGATCTCGGCATTTGTCCATGTCAAAATTATTTCCAGTATCTCGTCTAAAATTAGCGCATTCCACGATTCGTACGGACTATTAGCATTCAAACTTTGACCTTTTGCTCCAGGTAAATGTAACCTTATAGAGGAACGACCACGTGTTTCCGGAGTTTCGAGACACCACTTGTATTTGTCTTTGCCATATGCAAATCTACGTCTTCTTGTTCGCTTCGGTTCGTCTTCTACCTCCATATCTTCGTCACATTCTGATGATTCTTCTCCATCACAAGAAACCTCTGTCTCGCTAGAGTCCTGATCTTCAATGAAGTCCACCTCTGAATCACTTGCTCCACCACCATAATCAACTTCATTATCCCGTGGACGCAGTATGCGACCAATCTCAAACCCTGCTCGTTGCGACATTATCGTCCCTCTATAAGTCTGGGGCTGACCCGGCAAAAATTATAAGTAGCAATTTTCCTTCGGAAATCGTCGGGGGGGGGGGGGGGGGGGGGGGGGGGTCACTGGCAGTCTACATTTCGGTTTTCGGGATTTACACCCTGTTGCGTCATCCGTCAACTTGAATTTGAGGGTGGATTTTTGTTTATTGAATAACTCGTTTATTTTCAATTTTACACGAAAAATGATCATCCCCGAAGTTGTTTGAAATTAAATTTCCTACAATTTTGGTTGTTATTAATTTTTTCCTAGGATCGATATTATTCGATTTAGACCCGAAAAGAGGTGGGGGTGAAATTTTATTATTGCATTCTTACGTTTATTATCCATTGTACACGAAAAATGGTGAATACCAAAGTTGCTTGGAATGAAATTTTCTACATTTTTGGTCCTCATCAATTTTTCTCCAAATCGAAACATATCGATCCTAGAAAAAAATTGATCAGGACCATAATTGTAAGAAATTCAATTCCAAACAACTTTGGTAATGACCATTTTTCGTGTAAAATGGAAAATAAACCTGAGAATGCAATAGTAAAATTTCACCCCCACCTCGTTTTGGGTCTTAATCGAAAAATATCGATCCTAGGAAAAAGTTGATCAGAACCAATTTGTAGGAAATTCAATTCTAACCAACTTTGGTGATGATCATTTTTCGTGTAAAATTGAAAATAAACGAGTTGTTCAATGAATAAAAATTGACCCTTAAATTCAAGATATCAGATGACGCAACAGGGTGTGAATCCCGTAAACCGAAATGTACACTGCCAGCGCCCCCACCCCCAACGATTTCCGAAAGAAAATTGTTACTTATAACTTTTGCTGTGGCAAATCCTAATTCGACTGGGCTATCTACGCTCTGTGCTCTACGCTGTGTGCTCTACGTATATCGTTAGCGTCAGTCCTCGACGACAGGCGTGGTGGATGGTGGGGATAGCTAAACCTCCTATGTTCGAGCGTGGCGCGAGGTCGCTGATTAATGTACTTGGTCTCTCGTCTTGAGCGTCTTTCTTTTTTCACCATACCACTCTCAGCCGTCCTGACTGGGCATTGGCCCCGAATGTCCACATTTTGACTTTTATTTTCAGTGCTTCAACAAATAAAAAAAATAATCAATCACGATCTTTATCGTCGCTGTCTCCATCGCTTTCCATTTCAGTGTCGTCCTCTTTGTTCTTGCTATTTCCAGCAAGCTATCGTCGGTTTTCGGTATTTTCCTTCTCTTCGTCCCCATCTTCCACGTCATCGACTTCCAATTCTTCCTCGATTTCTTGCTCCTCGCTCAAGTCACCGTCACCACCCGCGCCACTCTTTCCACCGTCTTCACCGTCTTCGGAATGGCGCCGTCTGCATTCTCCCGAATTTCGTGCCGTCCTCTTTTGTCTTCGGATTGCGCCGTCTGCGTTCTCCGAATCTTCGTGCCGTCCTCACGTGTCTTCGGATTGCGCCGTCTGCGTTTTCCGAATCTTCGTGCCGTCCTCGTGTGTCTTTGGGATTGCGCCGTCAGCGTTCTCCCGAATTCTCGTATTTCACACTTCTGTTTTCTCCCCGCGCACAAAACCGAACACGACTCGACCCGTGAGCCCTTGTCGCTGCTCCGTTACCAATTATTCCGTAACGCGAATTCGTAACGCGCGTTCAAATTTCGGCTGAGCCCCCATTTGTAGCATAATATGTTATTTATGTAATTATGTCGTGGAAAACGTCTTTGAATAAACTCGAAAAATAATCATAAACGATCAAAACATATTAATTATTCTCGTCTGAACAACGCACGTCCGCGTTCTCGCGATCCCGTTTCGGCATATCTAATTGATCGGCAACCTAACAGAGTCCTCGCTCGAGCGTGACCACGCTCGCTCACAATCTCTCTCGCTCTCTTTTCACCATACCACATTCCTATTATTATTTCTTGAAAAATGTCAGACCAAAAGATTTAAAAAAAACCCTCCGGTGCGGAATATCGGAGGCGTAAGCGTAAACAGGAAAAAGAGTTTCAAAAAGCCAAAAAAGTAATGAATATTGATAAATACATTTCAACGAAAACGCAAAAAGAGCATGAGTCAGTTTCAGAAAATTCCTACCCTTCTACATCTTTCGAAACGAAAGAAGACAAGTACGATGAAGAGAAGACCACGACTGAATCCGAACTTTCCCACAATAACCGCAGTACGAGCGACGTGAATTCTGATAGTTCAGTATTTGTAAATGACTCAGGAAGCACAATTTCACAAACAGTCGATTTATCCGATGTAGGCAACTGGCCGGATAATCGAAATGATAAAATGGTTGACCATGTTATAACTGTCGGTCCGTCACAGGTTCAGCGACCCAACTTTCCGAAAGATGAATCCGGTCGCCATTTTACAAATTCTCAGTATTTTAGAAAACTTCCAAATGATGAAATAATCTTGCGTCGTTGGCTGGTGTACTCACCTTCGAAAAATCGAGTTTTCTGTTTTTGCTGTCAACTTTTCAACAGTCAATCGACATCGAATTGAACATCCGAAGGAATTGATAACTGGAAACATTTGTCGGAAATACTAAAAACGCATGAAAATAGCGCACTGCATAAAAAGTACTACCATGAATGGCTTGAGAGAAAAATAAGGTTGAAAAGAGGAAATACAATTGATTGCGAAGAACAAAAATTGATTAGTCGTGAAACTTTGCGATGGAATAATGTTTTGCCTCGTTTGATGAACATTGTTCTTTATCTGGCCGAAAATAACATGGCATTTAGAGAAAGCTCAGACAAACTGTATGCGCCAAAAAATGGCAAGTTCTTGGGATTGGTACAACTATTTGGTAAAATCAATCCGATTATGGAGGAGCATTTGAAGCTGGCAACAACACGTGGCATTTCTGTTCACTATTGTGGTAAGGATATCCAAAACGAGTTAATTGATCTGATGGGCGAAGGCGTCACTGCTGGGATAATTTCACGAGCCAAAAACGCTAAATATTATTCAATCATAGCGGACTGTACTCCAGATATAAGTCACGTCGTTGTCCCTGACAATTCGATTTGCAGATTTGACAGATGCTGATGTCGTTATTAAGGAGCATTTTGTAGAGTTCATTCCGGTCAATGACTCTACAGGTGCAGGACTTACCGAAGTAATTTTGAGTATTCTCAACAAACACGAACTTGAGATAGCGAATCGTAGAGGCCAGGGGTACGACAATGGAGCTAACATGAAGGGAAAAAATATTGGTGTACAGAAAAGAATTTTGGATTTGAATCCCTTGGCTTTTTAAGTGCCATGTGGCTTTCACAATTATAATCTTGTCTTGTGTGATGCTGCTATATCGTCAGTCAAGTCTGTAACGTTGTTTGGGATTTTGCAAAGAATATTTACGCTATTTTCTGCTTCGGTGAATCGGTGGAAAATACTTAGTGATCATGTAGAACTCTACAATTTGAAAAAGCTAAGCGATACGCGTTGGGAGGCCAAAATAAATAGCGTAAAATCTGTTCGCTATCAAATTTGCGAAATTCCTGATGCTTTAGTTACTTTGGCTAACGTAACGGAAAAAACTGATCACACTACCTCTCAACCGAATTCAACAAGAAAAACCGGATTCAAAAAAGCTTATTGCACTGCAAGTGACCTGGCCTAAGCGCTTCAAATCTCCCCCGAATTCAAACCTGCGGAACGATTACAACGTATAAAACGTCAAGCTGGTGAGATGTGTTGTGTCCCCGGATGGCCCGTGTCTCCTTCGACCAAGGGATTACGGGTCAGGAGGGATAAGTTTTGGGATCGTTTTGCAAAATAAGTATACTCGTTAAATAACAGATACGGTTGTGATTTATTAAGAACGTAGGGTTTTCACTACAGGTATGACTTGTAATATCCCGGAATGATACTCGGTTATAGCGGTACGACGTGTCACTGTTGCCCCGCCGCGGGTTGTACTTAAGATTTCCGCACGCGCTCACAAGGGTCAATATGGAAATCGTCGCGGCACGGGAGCCTATTGATCGGAGGCCCGTTTGGCTTGATCGTTCGTTATAGACTGGCTTTTCGATGGCGAGCTTTCGGTTGCTCGAGGCTCGTCGTGAAAAAGCTGAGTTTTCGATTTTGGTGGTCTGATCGTTGCTGGCCAATCACCTGATCCTTGGTCAGCACGGTCAATGTTCGGTTGAATGAACGGTGCATTTATTCGGTTGAATATTGGTGTATCGGAAATACGGTATTTCCGTTACTATAGCGTAAGCAATTCGTTCGCAAATTCTTTTGTTGGCTGGTTCAATGACCGTGGGAACAATTATGTGCTCGATATAATTGTTTATAATATAATTGTAGAATTTGTATAATGATAATTAGATGAAAATTGCGGGGCACAACAGATGGCTACGGATGAGCCAATAGGATCTCCTAAGGAAAAATTCGAAGTTGAATTTTTTAACAAGTTGCTAGATGTCGCTTCAATGTCAATAAAAGAGAGATTCCAATAATTAAAAGACTCTTCGGAAACGTGGTCTTTTTTACACATTAAAAAAAAACCGGAAAAAAAAGAACTCGCAGTGTTTTGTGCAAATCTCCAGGAAAAGCTGACTGTTGGTTCTAATTCCGATATCGACGGAAACGCACTATGTGACGAGCTCATAAGTCTGAAGCATTTTCCCCCCGATGATAATATTTCGTGTATAACCGTCCTCAATTTTATACGACAGCGCAATATTCAAGAACTGTATCCAAATACATGGATTGCGTTCCGGATTTTTGCAACTATTTCGGTTGCAGTTGCAAGTGGAGCACGCAGTTTTTCAAAATTAAAATTAATAAAAACGTATCCCCGATCAACAATCCCTCAATCGAGACTCTCTAACCTGGCTGCTCTATCGATTGAAAATGAAATTGCAGGACAATTAGATTTTTCCAATGTAACTCGTGTATTTGCTAACAAAAAGGTCCGAAAAGTGAAGTTTACCTAAGAAAATCGTAAAAAAATCAATTTAAGAAAATTATTCAAAAATCAACAAAATGTTTAATCAAAGTGAAAAGTAATAAAAAATATAAAATGTGCATGAAAATTTAAAAAAAAACTTAAAAAAAATTTTTTAATTACAAAAAAATTGAAAATGTAAAAAAATCAAAAATTTAAAAAAACTTAAAAACTATCAAATATTTCAAAAATTCTTTAATATGAAATATATTGAAAAAAAAAAAAAAAGAGGGAGCTACAAAGTTTTCTACGTCCACGTCGTTAGCTCTGGGTAACGGTAAAGGAAAGACGAAATTCTGAATATACGTTCACATTGGTTCAGCAAAAAATTAGTACTCGATAATGATTTCCTTAAGTGGGCGCCACAATTTCTTGTCCGGGGCGCCAGTGGCCTAACGCCGGTACTGGTCACGCCGGTGGTGTGGCCTACTCGGAGGTCCTTTCGAGACTCCTTTGTCTCGCTCGACGCCAACCATTGTGCCCGCGCGCACCGCGCGTCTTGCTTTCTGATTGGTTCTCGTCGACCACGCTAGGTGACGCTCGCGCCCTCATGCATCCATCGGCAGTCACACTCATTACGTATATATTAGACCGTGTTGATTTTTTTTTTTTTTTTCGACGGGTAGTGAGAAATCTATAGATAGTACCCTAAAAAAGAAAAAAAAATTGGCATCTTAATAACATTTTTTCTTGAGGTCGCTCATCGCATATTTCTTTTTCTCATTTGATTAACATGGGGTGACCTTCACGTTTTCTTTCAACTAAAGATAACTCCCCGAGTTTTATAGCTACGTCGGTCCGGTAACTCATTTTGAAGCCATTTGAAACCCGCTTAAAACGGCTCCAAAAAATCCTGAATCCGATTGCAACTTCTGTCGATAATCGTGACGTTACTGGAAAAAAATAATACAAAAACCCAAACATTCGAATAATACAAGTGGTTCATCGAATTTTGTTTCTGATGGTTTGAAGATCGATCAGATATCTGTATTATTCTTAAATTCAAAGAGTAATGCAAATTTTCATGGTCATTTGGAGTATAAATGACAATCTGTAACAAATAATACTGGAAAAATAATTCTGAATCACTTGAGAAATTCTCACAGTCGTGCGATTTCCAATGTTTCAGCTGACTGATATGCGGAGCTGATGCGTATCGTCGTCCTTTTCTGTCTTGTCGCAGATCGGCTATTCAAAACGTGTCACCTGGTAGACGTTCCGTAATCACCAACGGTCCACGATATTTTCGTTGAAGCTTCGTACTTTCTCCGGTTCCTATCAGAGCGACTCTTATGAACACAATGTCTCCAGGGTTGAAGCTTACGTTTCGTGCTCGGTTTGTATCATATCTCGTTTTAATCTTTTGTTGCTCGATCCCCATTCGTGCTCGTGCTGCATCTTCCATAGTTGCCGGTGGCACATACGTATTCGATTCGTCGGTAAGTCTACGAATTTATCCTTCGTCTCTTCGTGCAGAATCCATATAACAATTCAAAGGCGCTCCTTTCGGTCGTGGCGTTTCGTCCATCATTGAGGTTGCGTTGCACTACCGGTAGTTTCAGATCCCAATCTCGTCCTTCGGCGTCCTCGAGACTTGCTTGAACTACGGATATGAGCGTACAATTCACTCGTTCGATCTGGCCGTTCGCTTGCGGATGCCTCGGGGAGTTCAAGGAATGGTGTATTCCGTGTTCCTGGCAGAATTCAGCGGATCGTTGTGAGGCGAAGCATGTACCTCTGTCAGAAATAATTTTTTGTGGTGCACCGAAATCTTGCACGAGCTTTTCGAGTGCTCGAATCACACTTTGTACCTTAGTACAAAGGTTTTGTTGGGTGAAAAATCACGAGTTTTGTGAGATTATCGATCATGGCGAAGACGTATTTATTTTTCTTTCCCGATGTGACGAAAGGCCCAGTGTCATCGATGTTGATCACTGCAAAAGGTCGTTCACCCGGCGGCACGGGATGCAACAGGCCACTTTGCGTGCCGGTTTTTACCTTTGTTAGTACACACTGTATGCACGCAGCAACGTGACGCTTCACGTATCGTCTCATTCCTGGGAAGTGGTAGAACTCGGTTAACTACGCACACGTTCGGTCTAGTCCTGGATGACCCTTTAGGTCGTGAAATCGTACCGTCAAACTTTTGCGCATCGCGTGGAGTACATCAAAGAGCAAACCCACTCGCTTGTACACGATCCCGTTTGTCAGGTCGTATCCGTTAACTTCATCTAACTCGTGTTTACACGGAAAAAATTTGTCCGTCAAAAATTACCGAATTTGTTCGAGGATTGGGGATGTGGGCAAAAGTTGACGGATATTCAATGACTTACAGTAAAAAACCTCGAGCTGTTTGAAAATAATCACCGAACTGCCATTAAATATTGATACATCGTGTCGGCAAATACTCCAATTGTATATTACGAATAAGTTAAGGAGGAAATATAAAACAATACAATATTTCTTCCGGGATTCTTGGGGGAAATTTACATTCATGTTTAAGGGAATTTCACGATCCCCCGAATGTATAAATCATGGCTCCGGGTCCGTAGAAATTCCCGAATTCTGCATTAAAACGAACTGCGCAGTCGTCTGCAGTCTTTTTTAAACTTAAGAGATATTGCTTCAAAGGCAATTATTACGGTGAAAAATAAATTAAGTGATGGTCATAATTATATAACAAAGCTATGGATGTAATCAAAAGTATTATACGAAGTTGACCAAAGTTTGTAAACATATTATGTCATAAGTATATGTAATAAGTATAAATAAATACTCATATTGTATAGTTCTTTGCAACGGAATTTCTTTCATTTCATGTGTAAGTTTCATGAGTAATCCGATATTATATTTTAAAAAACATATATGTAAGAATAGTTCATTATAGATTGAATTCAAAATAAGGTTAATTTTATCATCTTATTCTATTTCAGTCGACCAATTGAATAAACAAAATATTATAAAATTAAAATGTAATAGATGTAACTCAATAAAGTGGGATAGAATATGTTTTCACAAAATATTTTCGGGACTCTTTTATACACCCACAAACACACACACAACTTATTACCGCTACATATAGACTTGATCCATTTATGTTGTTGTGCAACCAGCACACCTTGAGACATTTCTTTCCCGCACGAATTATTACCTGAAACAAAACACAAAGAACGAAAATATTAATAATTAATATTTCATATTGAATACTTAAAATGTATCCTAACTGTCCATAATCCCTTAAGGATTAAGCGTTACCAACACTTACCTCAGTTTGTACTACTTACCGTACGTGTATAATATTCCCCGGCGGTAAGGTAGATCTCGAGTTAACAAATAACTACGGGAATAATCCGACAGTCGGCGCTGCGGAAAAATCTATTCAAAATTCTAACACCCAGGGCCCCGCAGGCGCCTAGGCACGAGCCTGGCTACTACGCCGCATCTCGAGCCGCCACAGCGGCCGCGCGGGTATAAAAGCCGGAGCGTGAGCCACCTCATGGCCAGTCTTCTACCGCTGACAAGCGGATGCAGTGGGGGGAAACTGAGATAGGGACTGCCGGGATAGTGTTTCGATTAGTTCCGACATACTTTTATAGAAGAGGTGGCGCCACGCTCAGGGTTTAGTTGTGTTGGTTTGTTTCTGTATACGGCTGTCAACGTCAGTTACGTCACACACTCTTACACCTTTGAAAAAGACGCGAGAGCTGAGTGACAGTTAGTGAAACCAAGCAAAGCAAAGTGAAGTAACAACGCCGAACAACGCACGCAACGGACCAAACGCAACAGGCATCAAATTATTCAACAAAAACGAGGTATGATCGGTAAATTTGTTTTTTTTATTGAGCTTGTCTACTGAAATTTGTTGATTTATCGATAATTATATATTGCAGTTAAATATGGATCAGAACCACGAGATACCAACCGCAGGGAAAGTAGGTGAGAAAATGTTATGCGTTGCTTACCCTTCTAAAGAAATATTATTGGATATAATTGGGAACAATTGAAGCAAATTTTCAATCGTTCCCAACTGTGTTTCTTAATTGTGTCCTGAACGATTCAGAACGATTGAAGCCGTCTATCGTTTCCTACCGTTCTCAATGGGGACGTATGATTTATAGGTTATGCGTATTGGTAGCAGCACGCTGGCGAATTATTTGAAAACGTCCATCTAATTTCTGAGCAGAATTGTTCCACTTTTTTTTTCAATGTTGCCCAAATTTCAAAGAACATTAGAAATTTGCAATCCAAATAATTTTCCTGTAATCGAAGAATTGCCACCAAAATTCTTATAAATAATGTTATCAAGTCGTATCACAAGAACCACTAATCCTTGATTTTTTTTTATTGAACAATAATTATTGTTTGAGAATGATAGTTAATTATTGTTCCTCATCACCCGAAGTGCGATAATTCATATGCTTTGCTTATTTTAATTTTTGATGTTATAAATTATAAAACGAAAATTGAATAATACAGTTTACAGATTGAAAAAAGGTGAGAATCAAGACAATTTTCAATCTGTACGGTTAAGAACTTAGGTTGCACCAGTATGGTATCAGGAAAAAGTTTATAGTTCCCATTTTGATATTCACATGGAGAATTCTTCCACAAACCCACCTAACAATAATCTAAGCAATTTATAAAAATCCATAGAAAAAGTTTTAACATAAAGAAAATAAAGTTGTCACAATTTATTTTTGTTATTGCAGAGTTAGACCTCGTCGCAAAGGCGAGAAAAGTTTATTGGCGGTGTGCCGTACCAGGGTGTTTTTCTGGAAGCGATGTGCCTAGGCACAGCTTTCCAAAAAACCCAGAGGTCAGCGACAGATGGCGGACTGCAGTTAACAACCCGGCGCTGGCTCATCTTCAACCCGAGGATCTGCGCTTTTACAGGATATGCCATTTGCATTTTCCTGAAAGCGCATATAAAATCACAGCCGTCCGAAGGGTGTTGAAGGCAGATTCCATTCCGGAATTACGACTACAAATTGGGCCAGCGGTTGAAGAATTTGTTCAAACGAAGGATCCTGGGTTTCTCCAAAAAGGTATGGATGAAATTATTTTTTAAAAAAATCCAAATTCAGCGTTGAAAACTATTATTAATATAATCATTCGATCCCAAGATTCTTCTAGCGTGGATAGTGCATCGAATACCGAACTTGTACGGATTGAGCCAGCGGTTGAAGAATTTGTTCGAGCGGAGGATCCTGGGTTTCTTCAAAAAGGTATGGGTGAATCAATTTTAAAGAATAATCCAAATCCAGCGTTGAAAACTATTATTAATATAATCATTCGATCCCAAGATTCTTCTAGCGTGGATAATGCATCCGACCCCATCCCTCCGAGTGAAGTTCCGCTCAGTGCTGGCCGGACTTCAGTATGTGTCACACCGACAACGTCCAGAATAAGGCGACCGATCCTTGGGTCGATAACAAGGAAAAAACAATTAACGCCAACAGCACATCGACTGCATGGATTGGTGGTCAACTTATTGAAAAAGCAGAGTAAAAACGTGCATAAGCTGGGCACATTAAAACAACGATTGGAGAAGGCCGAAAAATATATGGCACATTCGGAGATGACGGAACTGAAAAATTTGACCGAGGAACAGCAAAAATTCGTTTTGATGCAGATCCGGAATGTTAACAAAAAAGCTCAGGCAAGTTGAACCGGACACTCAGCATGGTAATTGATTTCTGTCATCATAATAATTGCATTTCATATCCAAATAATCTGATGTGATTATTTCTTAATCCCATTAAGAAATAATTATATAAGAATATTTGGATAAGTTACAAAAATATTATGCTCGCAAAAATCAAGTACAATGCCTGTTGTTCGGGCATATCTAGGTGTTTTTTTAGGTATTTTTTTTCTAAATAAAATTTCTGGGTTGATTCCGACAAAATACGGTAACTATTTTTATGACAACTATGAGTCAATGCGGGCATTTTTTATACAGAAAATTTCGAATTCTTGAGGGGCTGCAAACTGCACCGTAGAATTGCTGTTTTTCGACCCGGGCCACCATTGCGGCTGTTCTAACTATCTGAAAAACACCAACCAGGCATATTCATATCTAAAAGACAAGTATCTATTATCTGAACTATGATCGTATCTGAAGAAAAAAAAGTTGACAATATGGTGAAACTGTTTCAAAAATGAAACTCGAAATATTTTTTCACGATCTAGTAAAAAAAACATTGTTTCAAATACGATCGTACTTCAAACGGTAGAAACCTGTCTTTTGAATATGAATAAGCCTGGTTTTAGTTTTTCAGGTCGTAGAATAGCCGCAATCGTGGCCCGCGTTGAGAAATAGCCATTGTACGGCACAGCTTGCAACCCCCAAGAATTCAAAATTTACTGACAAAAAAATGCCTGCATTATCTGATAGTTGTCATAAAAATAGTCCCAGAGATTTTGTTTAGAAAAATGCCTAACAATCTACCTGGAACCGCCCGAACAATAGGCAAAATATTGTAATTGATATAAGTGAACATCATAATTTGGTATCATATTCAAATAATCCCGGGTAATAATTTTTTGATGGGGTTCAAAGAAATGAAATCATCGATTCCATGTAATTATTTCTTGATAGGGTTCAGAAAAATTTACATGAGATTACTTGGGTAAGATACTAAATTATTATATCCGCAGAAATCAATTACAATGCTGTTGATTTTCAGGAATTTTTTTTAAAGAAAACTTGCGTTTAGTGCAATAAAACTCGATAACTATTTTTTGATTACTATCGATATTTTCAGACGAAAAACTCTGCATTATCTTATGATATTCATAAAATAGTCACTAAGTTCCATTGCAATAAACCAACAATTTTTCTTTGTAAAATTTCTGAAAATCTACCTGAAATTGACCGAACAATAGACTGCCCCCTTAAATCGTCTCGAAATGTACAGAGTTCGTTTGCATACGAGAGAAGGTGAACACTAATTTATAAACTTCTGAGACAGTCCACTCTCAAACCACAGGGCATGAAATTTCCAAATAACTGCTATTAAGTTCAATCGGCTTCTGCCGGTGCAAGTCTAGAAAATGAAAATTCTTCACCCTGTAGTTCAAGGAGGGCATGGTCGCAGAACCCTATAAATTGTTATGTAACCTTCTGCTGCATGGGCAAACAAATTCTGTAAATTTGAAGACATTAAAAAAATGAAATTCCGACAGTTCAGAAATAATCTCTCGTATATGAACAGTTAATAATTAACTTCGATAATAAAACTGGGATTTTTAAGTGTTCTATACATCGTAATATATTTCCTATGCATGCACTAGCAATTAAAATTGTAATTACAGATTTTTTTTTTCGAAGAGAAATAAACTACCTATACACAGGTATAATTGTATAAAAAAGTTTATTATTCCTGAAAGTTGAATGCCATGTTTGGCATTGAATCCGTTTTTTTTTTTCTTTTTTTTTGCATCAACATACTTTTTTTTTTTTTTTTTTTAAAAAGGCTCGACGATTCTCGTTAGACGATAAGATTTTCGCCCTAGCTATTTTGAAGCAATCTGGACAATGCTACCGACTTTTAAGCAGAGTGTTCATCTTACCAACACCGCGTTCTTTGCGAACGTTTTTGAATCGAATTCCCCTGAAGCCTGGTATAAACAAAGTTGTTTTCGAACACTTAAAAGAACAAGGCTTAAATATGACTGACGCGGAAAAAGTCTGCGTCTTGTTATGGGATGAGGTTGCCCTAGACCCGCATATATATTTCAACGAGAAAGACGACAAAATCGTTGGATTTGAAGATTGGGGAAATGCTCGGACGAATAAGTTTTCCGATCACGCGCTCGTATTTATGCTACGAGGAATAAAAATTAATTGGAAGATTCCTCTGACTTACAACTTTTGTAAGTCATGCACGAGTGCTGCGCAACTATCACGCTGCATCAAAGAGATTGTCCGAGCCGTGACTGCAGCTGGATACGACGTTGTGGCCACCGTTTGTGATCAGGGACAAACGAATGTTTCTGCCATCAACAGTCTCTTGGCTGAAGCAAGAGCAACGTGCATAAGAGAAAAAAAATCGTTTTGTGAGTACATACACGCATAAGTGACTGTAGTAATCTTCAAATAACATACCAATTAACGCTTGTACTTTCAGCTGGCCTAATCAGAATTGGTGGAAGGAATATTATACCTTTATATGATCCTCCCCATTTGATTAAAGGAATTCGAAATAATCTCTTGTCGAAGGACATTGAAGTGGTGTTTACAGAAACTGTGGATGACAGTAGGAGAAATGACGCAGAGTTCCCAAAAATTCAAAAGTACCTCCTCGGACCTGAATTCATTGACGAAATCAATTTGAAGGATGCGACACGGCAGGATTCGGGAGACCGATACTTTGCTTCGTGGGATATCGTAGAGTTAGCGTACGATATCGACACCAAAAGTAGAAATAGCATAAAAAGGCAAATGCCTAAACTAACGGATGCCCACATAAGGCAAAACAAAATCCGGAAGATGCGAGTCAAACCTGCCGTACAAGTAATGAGCCGAACAATGGCAGCATTTATCCGGCATTTGACTTGTATTCAAGGTTTAGATTTTTATTCTTACCTGCGCACAACGTCTATATATATCATGAAACTAGTAACCATTTCTTCTCTTATAGGTACAATACAGACGATTGAAGGAGAGAAATCGATGCCGAAGAAGGAAGGCATTGTCACGTCGGAAGTCGTGAAATTTTTCAATGATTCGTTCGACTCTGTCAACGGCGGTAAGCGAGAGCCGAAGGAAGCACGAAACGTTCTTCGCTGTGCAGTTACTGAGAGGTCACTTCACGCTACCTTCTGGCGAGAAGCAGTCAACTGCATGGCGAAAAACGTGAAGTTCGTAGACCGCAACACAAAAAAATATAAAATAGTGCCGTCGCTGAAAAATTTTACGACTACTTTAAAGGGTTTTCAAAAATTGTGGCAAGTATTGCAAAGTAAGGGATTTAAGTCTTTTGAACCGCGGAACATTAATCAAGATCCGCTTGAAAATTTTTTCGGGATGATTAGAAGCCATGGCGGCCGCAATAACAATCCAACTTGCAGCCAATTTGAAAGTTCATTCAAAACTTTATTAATAAATAATTTAACTTCGGCGAAAACGGCCAGAGGGAATTGCGAAGAAGATGGAGCAAAACCGCTGTTTGCGCTTCGCAATTTTACTCTGATAGCACAAACAATCGAAGATGAAGGTCCCTCGCACGAACCTGTCGAAGATAGTGACAATTATATTCTTTCGGGTGACAACGATCTGACCGGGAGTGGTACTTTTATCGACGGCTCACAGATTTTGACAAGAATTCGCAAAGATATTCGCTTTAAAGACTGCGATACATGTAATACCGATATTTGCCACTTCATAAATTTTGATCTTATTTTGAAAGAGGCATACAACAATTTGGAATCGAACATTGTATTCTTCTGCTCCAAGAGAGGAGTTATTGAAAATTTAATTATGCCTCTTTCACTTATAATTGACTTTCCTTCCCTAACGTGCATCGACCATTTCGATATTTTGCGTCAAGCGTTATTGAGAGAAATTGCCGTCGATTACGTTAAAGGTTGGTGCAAGAACATCGATAAACTTCTGAAGGGTAAAGACTCGGGTGCTAGAGCGCAGTCTTATTTAACTAAGCAGGCTCGCGCTCAGTATGTGAAAAAGTTAAAAATTAAGAATCGATAAAACATTTTATGACACGCTGAGCGTAAAAATGCGGTTTTACAAACTCACACTCGTCAGGAAAAAAATGTTCGTACTAGTGTCATAATGTACTATACCTCATCTGTATTAAGCGACAAAGACTATAAAGTCTCTAAAAACTGTATATTTTAACACTAGATATATAATATAATTTCGACTATTTAAAAGTATGATATCGTTTCGTCTGTTCTCTCTTACTCACTTCGTTCGCGTCAAACCGCACTTAAGCACCTTGTGACATAAAAATTCGTACGATACTCGTACGAAAAACGTTTTCTGGACTCGTGTGATTGCAACACTCGCCTTCGGCTCGTTATGCAAACTCACACTCGTTAGAAAAAAAATGTTCGTACTAGTGTCATAATGTACTATACCTCATCTGTATAAAGCGACAAAGACTATAAAGTCTCTAAAAACTGTATATTTTAACACTAGATATATAATATAATTTCGACTATTTAAAAGTATGATATCGTTTCGACTGTATAATATAATTTCGACTGTTTAGAACGACAGTAGGAAAACGAGGGTTTCTCCACTGAGAATATCGGCTTTATATATTTTACAAAATTCATACTGTTAAATTGTTACAATGAATACAAACATCAAGTTCCATGAAAGATATGTGCTATTTATTAACCCTAACATCTAACTCGGTTTTTGCTTCCTTATAGAGGATGCTATATGACGGAAATATTTTTTCCGAGATCTTCACGTTACCATGTTTGAAAAGTTTATGTACCACCTAGGATTTGGAGGACCCAAATCGCAAGTTCAACCTTGCAGCTTCGCTTGCTATAACTTATTAGTTCAAACAAGGTGAAGAAAGCGGTAAATTCATAATTTTGTTCACAAAATGATATGCAATTATGTTAATAGTACTTATTGACTTGTAAAAAAGTAGAACAGATATGGATATGAAACTTCGGGCCATTGTGAAAAAATATTCGATTTAATTTTATTACGGCAAACTTCATTGTACATATTTTTCTAATACATGAACTCCATTTGCAAAACTTTTCAACTAGTTAAGAAAAAAATTCCTCACTTTCAACAGCAGTATGCCGAAACGCGACGTATTTGAATTTTACCGCCTAGTTCGTCGCCATATTGAATTTTAGTTCCAAAAAACTTTCATAGCTACAAGGGCGCTCAAACACTAGCCCAGCTTGTCTTGCTGGAGTTTCCACCCCCTGAGCGGATGGCTGAACAACTCTTCCTTTCCACTGCTGCAAAGTGGTCCCCACGCTTTCCTCCGCTGCAAAGTGGACATCACTCCTTCCACCACTGCAAAGTGGTCTTCATCACCCCAGTCAAAACCTTTATATTTCCTTCCAGATGCCGGAAAAGGATCATTCATATATTCGACGAAAGATGCGGCGAGCGGCGCGGATACGATCCTCCCGAAGTGTATTTATAATCGAACATCTGCAAACCGACACCCGCGACAAAACCCGCGTATTGGGGCCGGCGAGGCCGTTCAGCGGAATTCTTCCCGAATGGGTATCAAACCCTCCTCTCACCCCTATCTCTTCCACTCTTCCTCTATCTCCCTTAACCTCTCCTATCCACACTCCCCTCCCCGACCTCCCTCACCTCCCCACGGCCGATGCTCCTCTCTTTTATGACGAAGAGTTTAACGCCCTGTGGGAGGAGGTGGAGGAAGGGGTGGAAATTCATCGCATGAAGCCTGTATCCCCTATCGCTTCTTTTCCTCCTCCTTCGCCCTATATACCTCGGCCCCTGAAGGAAAATTCTCCGTACCTAACCCCCGATTATAGATCCACCCGTAAGGCCACCCGGGCGAGGGCTCCCATCACTCCTCGCCTGACTCCGTGTCCCGACGTCACAAACTCGCCTCCGAAGCTCCGCGTATTTAGACAAACTACCCTAAATACCACCGTCTTTCGTTTTTAAGCCATCACGGCACATCGAATTCTATCTCGTTCTTATTTATCGTCGTTTAATTTAATAAATATCCATATATCTCGTCAAACCGGCATTGCTATTATTTACCCCCCCCCCCCCCCCTCCATATTCCCTCCATCCATATTGTTACACAACAATGTATAACCCTATCCCGAATAACTATCACTAACACATGTAACGCAATTTTTCGCACGCACACTTGACGATGCTTGACTCGCTTATCTATATATTCATTAGAGTGGTCCTTATATAGGGCTCGGACGAATTTTGACCCGCTCCTCCCCAAGATTGACTCCAAATAATTGAAAAAAGAGATCCCTAAATTGGCAGCCCGCAATCTTTAAAACCGGCCATTACCAGCAGGGGTCGTTTTTCCCCTTTAAAACACACAGCATTTATCGACACTTTAGTAATGTCCCTATTCGGGTCTCTTGAAATCATCTTAAAAATCCAAGAATCTTCTCAAGAAGTATCTCAATGAGTCCGTGGCACCTTTGTGCATGAAAAAAAATCTTACGGTTTGACTTTGAAATGTTTATGGGTCGTTCCACGCCGATATATAAACATGTTTCTCGGTTTTTTATTATTCCCGGATAATTTTGTCAGAAAATTTTTGAGATTGGAAATATCAATCCTTAAATTCAAAATACTGATCATGAAAGCCATATTGGTCATTCCGACTCAATCTGTTTTTTTTTTCTTTTTTCGTTTTTCCTCCAGTTGCCGAATAATTTTATCAACAGAGAGTTCGAAATATCCGATCTCATTCTAAAGATTAAAAATACTGGCCTTGAAATTAATATGCCAATTATTATTCCAACTGGGAACATTCTTTATTTTTCGTTTTTGAAATTTTTATCAGCCATTTCTTCAAATTTTCTTCACAATTATCCGGGAATAAGAAAAAACCGAAAAACATGTTTCTATATCGGCGTGGAACGACCCATAACCATTTCAAAGTCAAACCGTAAGATTTTTTTATCATGCACAAAGGTGCCACAGACTCATTAAGATACTTCTTCTACTTTTAAGATGATTTGAAGAGACCCAAATACGGTTATTACTAGAGAGTCGATTAATCCTGTGTATTTTAAAATGCAAAAATGACCACTGCTGGTAATGGCCGGTTTGAAAGATGGCGGGCTGCCAATTTAGGGAACTTTTTTTTAAATTATGTGGAGCCAATCTGGGGGAGGGGGGGGGGGCGGGTCAACATTTGTTCGAGCCCTATATAAGAACCACTCCAATGTATTGCAACGGTAGACTACTTCGCCGGTTGCGTCGTGAGCTGATTCTTCGGCTTGTGGCTATCACCTATCTGTGGTCAGTCGTGTGTTATTATGTGCGAGCGGGAAGCGGGTGTTTGAGCACCGTTTTCCGTTTCTTTGAAGAAGCGACCCGGGGTAAATCCGTTGTCTGTTTTCCTCCTATTAACAAGTATAATATCGCGGGATCAGGGAGCGGGCTGATAAGGGCCGTTACTCGTTTCCCAACTGGAGCAGGGAGCGGGCTATCGTGGATGCCGTTTCCCGTTACCAGTCTTGATATTTCCTCGTTCTAACTAGTCGTGTCGTGGGAAGAAATGATCGAGTCGAGTTTATCAACTGGAAGACGAGTAAATTGAAGTGTCATTTATTAAGTTTTAGAAAAGGTTTTAAAGTTCGTATTCTTAGTTTTCATCAAGCTTCGCGGTAAGTGTACATGGGTCTGTTAGGGCATGCGGCTCGCTCTGCGTCTCCCGCCCGGATGCCTTCCTGAGCTTCGTCCTCGAGGCCCCTTGCCTTCGACTCCGGTCTACGCCGCGTCGTGGAGGGTTCCGCTTGGTGAGGTATGGAGCCTGCGCGGTGTTGCTCTTCGGGTCGCGGGACGGCTACGGTCGCGCCGCGTTTACTCCCGTCCGGACGCCGTATGGGCCGTTGCAGTATATATATATATAAAAATTCCGAAAATATATACGCATCGTCAAGTGTGCGCGTGAAAATTTGCGTTCCATGTGTTAGTGATAGGTATTTAGGTTAGGGTTATACATGAATGCGTCGGTATATATGTAGCGGTAATAAGTTGTGTGTGTGAGTGTGATTACTATGCCATCTGTCGTCAGTCGTGCCAACCAATATCGTCTCGACTGTTTTCCAGAACTTTGTTCCAGAATTTTTACTTCGACCATCGGATTCATTCCGTTCTGGTCCGAAGTATTTCAATATTCTACTTCACTTTGTACTGAAGTGAATTCTGAAAATATCAAATACATTCGGCTCGGAAATCTTGTCGTACGGTCCAAGAATTCTTTCTGAATCTTTTTTAATTCCTACTGAAAGAAGTCTTTAATAATTCGAAATAAGTAGTTCGTTAATATCCGTCAACTTTTTCTTATATCCCCAATTCCCGAACGAATTCGGTAATTTTCAACGGACACATTTTTTCCGTGTACTTCGTTCACTCGCGTTTTTATTTAGTATGGCGCGGTTCCGCTTTATCGATTCGTCTGCACTTTGTTGCATCGCAACTTCATCAAGCTCATTCGTTAATGTAAACACACTCAGTTCACCCAATTCATCCATCTGACGTTCATTTGCGCTCACCGGCGCTCGAGTTAAAGCGTCTACGTGTACAAGCTTCGTACCCGGTCGATGAACTATATCAAAGTCGAATTCGCTCAGACTATTATTCCACCGAACAATCTGGGGGTTTACGGTTTTCTGAGTGCTAAGGAATAATAACGCTTGATAGTCGGTTACAATCGTGAAATGAATGTTAACGAACATGGATCGTAAACGCATAACGGACCAAACAATCGCAAGCAATTTTAACTTGCTCCAATGGTAATTTCTTTCCGGTTCACTCGTTCGTCGGCTTACAGCGTAAACTAGACGCAACCGATTGCATTTGTCCTTCCGAAACAACATCGTAGCCAATCTTTTGACACTGGCATCGGTATGGCGCTCTGTTTCGCGTTCGGGATTAAACGGTTGCAATATTGGTTTATTTGCGAGTTTTTCTTCCAGAGCTTCGAATGCGACTTGTTGAGTAAGTGACTTGTTCTTGCCGGAATTTACATTTACTTAATTTTAGTGTTAACCTCGCTTGACGTAGGGCTTTCAGGGTCTGGATTAATCTTTCGCAAAGAACCGGTCAATCTCGTCCCGGAATGAGTATATCATCAAGGTAGTACAGTATCACCTGATCACGCAACGGCCCCAACGTTCTATACATTAACTTTAAAAAGTAAACCAGCGCCCATTTATTAAACCAAAAATCATACGATTGAATTCTACGGTTTCATCCGAAGTAATGATTGCGTTTTTAATTTTTGCGTTTTCCGACAAGGGAATCTACCCGTGTGCTAGATCTAGTGTTATGAAGGGATTACTATCGTTAATTTGCGCGAGATGGTCGTCTAGATTTGGCAATGGAAAATGCACGCGTTCGGTTTGTTTGTTCAGTCGACGGAAATCGACAACTAGACGCGATTCGCCGGTTTTCTTTCGAACTGAGAGCACTGGGCTCGCATACGGAGAATCCGTATCGCTTACTATACCTGCTTCGCGCAATCCTTGAATAATGGTTCGCATTTCCTCTCGCTCGGAATTCCTCACTCGGTACGGTTTCACGGAAACCGGTTTGCCGTTCGGTACTTCGTTAATGTCCATAGTTAAATTGTTCGCTTGACCCAACTCGAAAAGGTTCATTGCGACACAATCGCGATAATCATTTATGATCGTCAACAGTTCTTCTATCACTTTTTCGTAATTTTTGTTTTGTCGAAGCCATATTTAGCATGGCCATCCCGTAGCAGCTGTTATCCGATACGACGTCGATGAGTTGCATTGTTGCCGGCGGAAGGTCAACTTCGACCGGTACCGTGCCAATCGCCGCCTCGTTTTTCCCATTTGGTTCAATGTCGGCGAGGTAAGCATCGTCGCGATTGGTGAACAGCAGTTCTTCACTACTTTAACGATATTCTATATATGGTTGTTCCGTAAAGCTACGTTCGATTATTGCGTCAAAGTTTTGGTATCATCCGGTACCACACGCACCAATATGTCGGGACTCACGACACCATCCACGGTTATTTTACACTTCACGACTCCCGGCGACGTCACCGTATAATGCGCAGGCCCCAACCCTTTCGACTCGCATTTCGCGTAAATTATTTTAAATCGCTCTGTCAGCACCTTCGTCGCCTTTATCGTGCAGTCTGAACTGCCCGGATCGATCAAAGCACGCATATCTCGACCGCTTACTTGAAAAGTTTTAATATATTTTGCAATTGAGTTTCTACTCGGTACATTAATTCCGGTCTTGCCCGATATATTAATCGTATTTAATGTCGGTTCGGTGTTCACAGAGCAATGACGTTGCGTATGCCCGACTCTGTTACAGCGTCGGCACTTCATTTCTCGTTTCGGTTCCGGACAATCGTGCGCGATGTGTCTGAACAAATTGCGATAGTAGCATTTCAACTGCCCTTCCTCGTTTTTGACTGGTGCACGCTTGCCACGGCTCGACACACTCGACACACTCGACACACTCGACACACTCGACACACTCGACACACTCGACACACTCGACACACTCGACACACTCGACACACTCGACACACTCGACACACTCGACACACTCGACACACTCGACACACTCGACACACTCGACACACTCGACACACTCGACACACTCGACACACTCGACACACTCGACACACTCGACACACTCGACACACTCGACACACTCGACACACTCGACACACTCGACACACTCGACACACTCGACACACTCGACACACTCGACACACTCGACACACTCGACACACTCGACACACTCGACACACTCGACACACTCGACACACTCGACACACTCGACACACTCGACACACTCGACACACTCGACACACTCGACACACTCGACACACTCGACACACTCGACACACTCGACACACTCGACACACTCGACACACTCGACACACTCGACACACTCGACACACTCGACACACTCGACCCGGCTGCAGCCGACGAATTCGCTCTCGGCGACGACTTTTCTCTCTCGCTTTTGTTGATGTACGTCGAATCACTCGATCTTTTCGGCAACTGTTTCGTCGAATCTTTATTCATTCGCACTCTCGCATTTCGCTGTTTTATCAACCGGTCCCTCGCGACCATATCGTGTAATAGTTCGTCCGGTGTATGATGGGTACGTCTCATCAACGCCAAATTCAGCTCGTCCGACCACATACCCTCTAAAATCTCCTCGCGCACATCGGCAAACGGCAAATTTAAATCTCAGCACAACTTGCTTTTCGCGGGGAAATACGTGTTCACTGTTTGGTCCTTTTGTTCAACTTTCGTGATTATTTTCTGCCATCTGGAAGCGGTACTCTGGGACACTACGAATGTTTTACCGAACGCGAAACAAAACGGCGACCACGACACCAACTCGGATGATCTCGTCTGGGGGCCTATTCTCGAGGTTCCGTCACATTACAACCGCGACAAAATAACCGCGACATTACAACCGCGGACAAAATAATCGAAACACAAAATAACCGAAAGACAAAATAACCCCGACAAAATATCCGGGGACAAAATAACCTGTAGATAAAACAACCCCGACATAATATCCAGAGGGAAAAACAACCTGTATATAAAACAAACGCGCCTAAATAAACATCCAAAATATCCTGATAAAAAAAATGACCAATAGAAAAAAATATCATAAAAATGTGTTTATTAAAACAAAAAACGGAATCGGTGGTTAGGCTAACGGATTGATAATCACACAATACAACCAAATAAACAATGATATGGAAACAAATGAATAAATGAAAATGAATAATGAATAGCAATAAGTGATAAATAATAATAATAATAAATTAATAAGAACTGTTAACAATACATTACTAGATTTCACTACACAGGCATGATGCAATTCCAAACTTCATAATTTCAAAACGCACGCAATATTTTTTAAATACTCCAAAAAATTATCTGGCCTGTAATCGTTCATTACAACATTCCTAATTCGTTCATCAATATTACGGCAGGCTTGCCGGCGACGCTTAGCAACACATAAGCCGGTATTCATTTGATTAATAATCAGCTCGGTTAATCCTTGCTCATTACTGATTATTAACAACCGCGTCATAGCAATTCCACAGAGACACTCTAAACAGAGGCTGACGGCGACGTTTACGACTACGTGACATTCACCCTAACCAAGTCCTCTCAAAATATTGGAGCAATTCTTCCAACCGTTCCTCATTATGGAGGAAGTAGGGGGATTTCACAACCTCACGAAATGCCCGGACAACATCGTCGGCCGAGACGAAAGCAAGCGCCATTAGCATACGAACGTTCACGGCAAAATCTACATCAGTGTTATATAATTTCTGCAATTCGCCAGACTGCACCTGACGCCATAAGCACTGACCGAAATGAAACAAACATCCGGCAACTTGCGCATTCGGAAAAATTCTCTCAAATGCCGCTATAAACGCTAACTCAAAATCGACCATCATACGATGTGGATTTAATTCCGGCTTATTCTCTTTCAATACAGTTAACATTTTAGAATACACGTCTTCGGATTTCGAAGGCAGCAAGGCATAGACTAACGGCAAAATCTTATCGTCTTTGAGGCCATGAATGGTGTACAACTGCGAAAATATACCAGGAACAGAAGAAAAAGTGCCGTCACCACACCACTGCTCACAACCAGCCAATACATTAAGGTTCTCCTCAGTCGCAAATATTAACATACGAGAGTCACCGCCTCCGCTATCATAAAGAAGGAAATTATCACCCCTCGCAGTCTTGGTGAACTTTTCCGGAATAAGTAATTCGTTTCGAGACGCAGGCTCGACAAATGGCACCTCTACAATTTTACGAGCTCGCTGGACCCTCCGTATCATCGACGAAAATTTTGGGAGCTGCGAAGCAACAGATGTTGATGCGGAAGCAACGGCACATGCAACCACAGCGCTTGGCGGATCGTCACTTTGAACAGCGCGTTTTCTGATTTTACACAGAACAGCATCAGCTTTGATGGATGCTGCATCAGCCGCATGCTCATGCGTCGGTTGGTCACCAACTACATCACCTACATGAATTAACAAAAAAAAAACAAAAAAAAAAATAAAGGAACGGAAAAAACAACAAAAAATAACGAAAAACTTGAATAATACCCGTCGTTCTATCAGATGTAGTTTTCACAATTGCTTTACAAGCAACATCAGTATAGTATTGTGTACATCGCCACGTGAAATCGTATTTATTTTTCGTCTTCAAAACAAAAGAGTAGCCATCAAGGATGAGCTGCTTTCTCTTCTTCTGGGATAGCACAAAACGCAGTGGCATTTAAAAAAATAATTTCACCGAAAGTTAAACAGCATTTACAATACCAATAATTAAAACAGAATCACTAAATGAATAACAACGGAACTCGAGGTTAGCAAAGCCGACTGGAGCACGTCGTTTGTCTCGCACGATATACATACACAATCAATAATATATCGATAGACATATTAGTAACCATTCGCTACAGTAGTGGCGCTGTACCGACAGCGGCGACACACTGATACGTATGTAGACCTGGAACGCACGATATACATACACAATCAATAATATATCGATAGACATATTAGTAACCATTCGCTACAGTAGTGGCGCTGTACCGACAGCGGCGACACGCTGATACGTATGTAGACCTGCACCCGAGTAGAAAATGAAATAAGGCGCTAATGGGGTCATGATGAGGAAGGCCTGATCGATAACAAGGGCAGGGTCAGGCAGCCCGATCATGGCCTCATCATTTGTGTAACGCACATGTTGTGCCGTACCCTTATGTTTCTTGCCCGATCGGGGAATAATCGGGCAACCTTATCAAAGAATGATCGGGTACCCCGATCGGGCCAGAAACATAAGGGTATGACACGACATGTGCGTTACACAAATTATGAGGCCATGATCGGGCTGCCTGATCCGGCCCTTGTTACCGATCAGGCCTTCCTCACCATGACTCCATTAGCGCCTCATTTCATTTTGTAATCGGGTGCTGCTCCTGAAAACGGACTGGGATGAAATGATTCGCAACAAAATTTATTTAAAAATTTTTTAATTAATTTATTTATTTATTTATAATTATATTTATTTAACAAGGTTTCTTCTATTGCTTTAGGTTTAACTTTCAATATCTCACGAACTGAATTCAAAGCCGTTTCGAGTAGTAAAGTAGTAAATTTTGGGTAGTAAAAAGAAAAAGTAAAGAAGGGAGTACAACTAATGCAAATAAAACAGAACCACATGAAAAATGAAGAATAGACATGCGTATCAAAAACGACGATCAGAAAATTCGATAGTCAACCCAAATTAAACTAAATTGAATTAAGAGAGTGAATTTCAATTAATTCGGTACACATGCAACTGTGAACATTTTAGGTTATAATTGAAATGTATAAAAGAGTTGCGTCCCGTTGAAATAAATAAATAAATATATAATCAAACCTTTAAATGTAGAGACACGAATCGCCGCACTTGGTTTTTTCATCAATCTCGTGGTGCAATGGAGAGAAAGCACTCGAACTAATTAGAACGAAAAAGATAAGCTCACACGACCACTGTAGAAAAGACGCTGACAAAATGAATAACTGCGTCGTAAGACCGGTCGTCCCGCGCACCGAATGTTCTCGAACGCGCTCGTCGTGCTACCTCTTTCCGGAGACGTTCGGTTATGGCGCGGTCGGCCGCAGGCCCGCGAATTTCGATCGTTATCAGTGATATATTTTTTTAGGTTATTGTATGAAAAATGTAAATTCACATGACACTGACGTTTTTTTCGAAGTTTATTCATTTATTGTTGTTGTTTGTTTCATCACATACGAAGAAGGCCAACCTTACGAGGCACCGATAAGGCACTGATCAGGCCACCCTACTTAGACATGCCGTATCAAAAACACTCTGATCGTGTACCGATAAGGCTGCATGATCAGGCAGGCCTTACCAAAACCTGATCGGACCCTGATGTACGCGACCTTGATCAGGCATCCCTTATCAAATCATGACCAGGCCCCGATGAATGCGGCATCGCTCAGGCAGACACCGCTAAATAATGATCGGGCCCTGATGTAGGTGACCTTGATTAGGCATGCCTTATCAAATCATGACCAGGCCCCGATGGAGGAGGCCTTGGTCAGGCAGACATTGCTGAATAACGATCGGGCCCTGATGTAGGCGACCTTGCTCAGGCAGGCATTACCAAAACCTGATCGGACCCTGATGTACGCGACCTTGATCAGGCATCCCTTATCAAATCATGACCAGGGTCCGATGAATGCGGCCTCGCTCAGGCAGACACCGCTAAATAATGATCGGGCCCTGATGTAGGTGACCTTGCTCAGGCATGCCTTATCAAATCATGACCAGGCCCCGATGGAGGAGGCCTTGCTCAGGCAGACATTGCTGAATAACGATCGGGCCCTGATGTAGGCGACCTTGCTCAGGCAGGCATTACCAAAACCTGATCGGGCCCTGATATAGGCGACCTTGCTCAGGCATGCCTTATCAAATCATGACCCGGCCCCGATGAGGCAGCCTTTCTCAAACAGGCATTACCAAAACCAGATCAGGCCCTGATGCTACGTAAGGCTAGCCCGACCCATTTTCTACTCGGGCAACGCACGATATACATACACAATCAATAATATATCGATAGACATATTAGTAACCATTCGCTACCATTGTCGTACAGTCAGGTGCAAATATTATAGCCGCATGACGGGTTGCAGTATTAACCCGATTCGGGTGCACTGGGTCGCTGTAGACCCGAGCGATTTTTCTTCTGTCACATATCTCGGAAACCAAGTAGGGGAAAAATCCCTATCCCCACTATAAAAAATCTTTAGGACGCTAGGACCCTCTGCGCTGAGCCACGTTCCCCCAGTGTGTTCCTAGCCGTCGTAGTGAAGAGATAGATTCCGCCTCGGGTCCGAAGCGACCCAGTGCAACGTAATCGTTGGGGCAAAGCCGTTTGGAGCATCAAGGTAAGCTATTGAAATTTACGAAATTACTATTACAAATATGATAATATTATAATATTATATTATAATAATATAATTATTATAATAATAATATAATTAAAATAATTATTATTATTATAATAATGATATAATTAAAATAATAATAATTATTATAATAATATTACTAATTACTAGTATATTAGTAGTAGTATAATATTGAGTAGTAGTATAATAATTATAATAATAATTATTATTATTTTTACGAAATTTGTGTTTATTTTCGGAAGAATATACACTTTTCTAGAGTATTTTATTGATTTTGCTTCCTCATAAAGGAAGCTTTGTGACGGTCCGAAAATTTTTTTTCGAGATTTTCATGTCAATAGGTTCAGAATGTCCTAAAACATCCAGAAAACACATTCGGAAAAAATGTCCGGATGTATGTGTGTGTGTGTGTGTATGTGTGTGTGTATGTAACCACCCTCTAAAATTCAAACGTTCATAACTCGAGAACGGTTCAAGCTACCGTACTCAAATTTTGCACACATGTTATGCCTGCTAATATCTATGTAATCTGTAAATTTCGCAATTATTGACGCACTTGTTCGGCTTCGACAGCGTTTTGAATTTTTCAGAAAATGTCTGTAGCCACGCTAGCGTCCGCAATTTTCGACATATTCGGCTAAATAGTTTTTTACATATAGAATTGAGTACAAGGACGGTTGGTATTGCATTTGAGCCGAATCCATCAATAACTTTAGATTTTATGATTTTTTGAATTTTTCAAAAAATCAACTTTTTTGCTCTATTTGTCGTTAACTTCAACCAATCAAACCATAATTCTCTGCAAGTATAGGGTGTCATTGTGCTATAATACATATCAAATTTGGCCGAGATCGGCCAAACGGATCGAGTTCTAGAGCAATTAGGAATTTCTAAGTTCCAACCCTTGAAAATTCAAAACCACTGGACTGAACGTGCTCTAATTTATACACACACTCAAACTAACCGTCAGCTTAAGTTGTTACTAGATTTGATAGGAATTAAACAACGCGCTGGAATTTTGGGACACATTGAATTTTTATATACGTTTGAGTCGGTTTTTATACGGTAGGAAGGATCTACGGATATCCTGCATAGAACAAGCTGCAAGCTGAAACTTGCAATTTGCTTCCCCTGAATTTTCGGTAGTGAACGGAACTTCCTTTATGAGGAAGCCGAAGATTAAAAAAAATAAAATGAAATAAATCGAGAGATGCTTCCTCATAGAAGGATTTCGTGCACTACCGAAAATTCAGGGGAAGCAAATTGCAAGTTTCAGCTTGCAGCTTTTTTATATTTTATAGTATGTCTCAACGTTCAGCCGAGGACATTTCCGGGATCCTTCGGCCACGTTCTAAGAAAATAAATTATTTGGACGTGGAAAGCGACGACGAAATCGATTTCGTCGACGAACAGTCGGAAGGTTCTTCCGAATTCTCTTGCTCCGATGACAGTGACAATGAACGTGAAGAGGAAATGGATGTGGATGATTCATCAGAAGGTGATGAAATACAGCCTGGCGAAATAAATGAGAGCGAAACAAGCGTTGACGATGAAATGGGTGGTCGCAAAAGAAGATTCGTCCATGGAAAAAATGGCCATAAGTGGTCGACAGATCTTCCACAACCTCGAGGACGCAGGTCGCGGCTACTAATCCATCTTCCCGGGAGGAAAGGTAATGCTCCTTGCAAGTCGCCATTTGATTTCTGGTCGTTGCTTTTTACCGAAGAGATGGTGAACCTAGTGGTCGAGCACACCAACGCCGAAATCGCCCGTTACCGCGCGTCGAACGACGCTTCATATCGAGAAAGTGTAACGATGGATGTAGACAAAACCGAAATCGTAGCGTATCTAGGTCTTATGTATTTAGCGGGATGCAACAAGCAATGCGACGTAGCAGTCGATGAATTGTGGTCGAATGAATTTGGTTGCGAATTGTATAGATGCACAATGCAAAAATCGCGTTTCAAGTTTTTGACCGCGAGGCTGCGTTTCGATGACAAAAATACTCGGCATGCTCGTCGAGAAAATGATGCACTAGCACTAATTCGGGAATTGTGGGATGCATTCATCGGGAACTGCCAAACCAATTATACACCCTCTGATTTTTTGACCGTTGACGAGCAATTGCTCGCATTTCGTGGAAAGTTCTCGGCTAGAGTGTACATGAAATCAAAACCTGCGAAGTACGGTATTAAGATTGTCACTTTGAATGACGCCAAAACG
Organism: Sussaba pulchella; assembly: GCA_963971145.1. Classification (NCBI taxonomy): domain Eukaryota; kingdom Metazoa; phylum Arthropoda; class Insecta; order Hymenoptera; family Ichneumonidae; genus Sussaba; species Sussaba pulchella. The sequence goes on along the minus strand of OZ020176.1, from coordinate 2,986,905 downwards.
TTCTATCTTCTTAATGGTATACCGTATACTGGTCGAGTCCATAATGAGCGAGGAGAATCTGTACCCGATTATTATGTACGAAATCTTTGTCGGCCAATATATGGTACAAACAGAAACGTGACAACGGACAACTGGTTTACCTCCGTCGATCTTTTCAACAAAATGAAAAATGAATACGAGTTGACCATGCTCGGAACGATGCGAAAGAATAAAAGACATGTTCCTCCGTCGTTTAAACAACCTGGAACTCCTGGCACAATCAGATATGGTTACGATGGTCACAATTTTCTGCTATCCTACTGGCCGAAAAAGAATAAAGTCGTTTTATGTTTGTCGTCGTATCACAAATCTGTGTCTGAAACGTCGAGAGAAAAGCCTGAAATCGTTCAATTATACAATAAAACGAAATCCGGAACCGACGTTTTTGATTTCTTGTGCGCTTCGTTCACTTGTCATCGCAAAACTCGCCGTTGGCCAATGCGTATTTTCATGGGTGTTTTGGATCAGGCAGGAGTAAATGCTTGCATATTATATAATTTCGAACGCGAAAATCCCGCAAAAGATCGACGAGAATTCTTAAAAGACTTGGTACTCGAAATGATGAAGCCTCAAATGGTAAGCAGATTAGCAATACCAGCTCTCCGCCGGAACATTGTCTTAGGGATCAAAACCATTACCAATACATCTGTTAATGATGATAAGGACTTAAATGACAAACTGGAAAAACGCAAGCGATGCTCTTTTTGCGAGTCAAAACAAGATCGCAAAACTATAAACTGCTGTGCAAAATGTAAATCGGCGGTTTGCGACAAACATCGATTTTCGATATATAAAGATTGTTTATGGTAAAAAACTATTTCTACGATTGTTTATAATAAAAAAAACACGTTTACTTCGAAGTATATTGAGTTGATTCTTTATACTCCAAATTGCCACTCTCGAAAAAGTCGCAACTTGGCACCACAAACTTAAGCATTTCTTTCCCTTCTATCAAGTCCGTGATTTTTTCCATGGAAAACCGTTTCTTCAACTTAATAATGCAATTGGAAATTTCCGAATATCTTGATTTGTTCAAAAGTTATGAATTTTTTAGTGAATGTCTGCATTTTCGAGAGGTGGGTGTGTTCAACAATGAAAATGAAATATTTAAACAAATTTTTTCGCAATCTTTATGGTGTGCCCTTAAAGTAGAAGTGTTTAAGAGTATATATGAATTTTATCAGATTTTTTTATTGAAAATTACGAGTTTTAATAGGCCTCGGGTCTCCAGCGACCCAGTGCAACCGAATCGGGTGCCGAAAATAAGTGCAACCGGAACGGGTTAAAAGCGAAAAATAAAAACATTTACGGTTATTTGGTTGCGGTTATTTTATCTACAGGTTATTTTGTCCCCGGATATTTTGTCGGGGTTATTTTGTCTTTCGGTTATTTTGTGTTTCGGTTCTTTTGTCCGCGGTTGTAATAGCGCGGCTACTTTGTCGTGGTTATTTTGTCTCGGTTGTAAAGTCGTGTCACCATTCTCGACGTGCGCGGAAGGCTTTCCGTGTACGAAGGTCCCTACGTACACGGATCATTTTCACCTGTCAAAAATCTTCGTTAACGAAGCGACCTCCGTGCACGGAACTAACTCGAAACATGAGTGGCGCTCCGTTGACAGAAGTCGGTCCGTTAACGAAGATCTTTGACAAATGGAAACGATCCGTGCACGGATGGCGTTCCGTTGATGAACGAGGAACAAAAAGTTCTTGCACGGAGCGATTCACGTCCAGATTTCCGTTGTTGTCAGCATCACGCTCATCACTTTCGATACCGACCTCGACGACGATTGGTCACCCGGCTTCTCTATGACCACGCGAGGAAACATGGCGTGGCTCCCGCCATTCTCCCCGTTTTTCCGCTCTTCCGACAGCGTCTCGCCGCCATCTTGGCTCTGCGGCGTCCCGATCATGACGCTCGTATATTCACGGCGCAATACGTTTTTGAAAAACTGTTGAAGGACTCGCTGACTGGTCATGTCCGCTCGTCTTCGTTTTCATATTTTTCAGCGTTATCACTCGTTATCACACTGTTCTTTTTCGCTCCCTACGAACCATTTCTCGCATTTCATTCACTCTTGTCACGCGTGCCGATTTTCGTATTACTCACGAGGATCCCACTTCTGAATGTTAAAGTAATATATGTTTATCTGGATTACTCGTTAGTTTTATCGTTGTCTTTATTATTTCTCTTTAGTTGCTGTCGTAGGTGTTTTGTCAGGATCGTAGGGGAAGGGATGACTCGGAGAATGATGACACAACACGGACGGTGAAAAGAATGAATAATACTGTGATCTTAATTTGAGTGACTCGATGTTAATTGATGAATAGAATAACACGCTCGTATGACTACTTTCACGCTCGGGGTAGAGAATCTTTCGATAGCTCGTCGTTAGCCCGTTCGGTGTTACGCTCGTTTGTGTGGCCTACTCGGAGGTTCTCTCGAGACTCCTTTGTCTCGCTCGACGCCAACCATTGTGCCCGCCCGCGACGCGCGTCTCCCCTTCTCATTAGTTCTCGTTGATCCCGCTAGGCGATTCTCGCGCCCTCATGCATCCATCGGCAGTCACACTCGTTACGTATACATACATAATCTTGTATTTTATTTTCAGGTTCGTTATGTTTAATAATAATAATAATGATATGAAAGAAGGAACTTGTCATTATCAAATAAGTTTCCCCGCCAAACTCATTACCGGAGAGAAAAAAAATTGTAGGGCTTTTAAACCAGGACACTTACCTCGAATCCGCGAGGGGTACAAATTCTTCGGATGCTCGATTCTTTCTTCAATCAATTGAGACCTTGTTTGAATTGAATTTCGTCAACGACCTTGATACGAACCGACCGGGTCCGCATTTGTAAAACGCACGGAAGTTTCTCGATATGTACGCAATCGTATTTAACCATACGCGGAAGACGAAGGCTATCTATTCGTAAGAACGCGTACGCTCTTCGATCGACTAATAGTGATACATATTGTAACGAACTGCTACTTTCGCAAATTCGTGAGATAATTATTTAATCAATTATCGTAAAGGAAAGTCGAATTCTTCTCATAAATGATGAATTACTGCTGATAGAACAGCGGACAGGAACGCGACCCGAGGATGGAGTTTATTGGAAGAAATAATGTCGTTAATAAAATAACAATTGATCAAAGCAAAATCCGTATAATTGGGAAAGTAAAGATTTAATTTGATAGAAAAATGTTGACACCGGCAAAATAAACGAGAGTGAATTGGATATAATTCTTCGAAGTAGACAATAATTGTCGTTCGTTAAACAATAATCTTACAAAATAAGGCCAATACGTCGATAATGGACGAGAGTGCAATCGGTGTAATTCTCTCAATGAAAGAACTCGTGATCGGTAAAGAATAACGCATGAGGTTCGAATTTTATCTTCACTCTAACGCACACAGTGTGCAATTATTTATGCCCGAAAGTCACGAACAATGATAGTTAACGCGAACTATCGCACAGTACCACGACAGGTTATACAAAATGGCGGCACACGCCATCGATGTGGTCATGTACGCATATGCTTCGCATAAAAGAACGAGCGGGCGGAAGTCGTGGCGATCGCGTCGTGACGCGGTCGTAACAAAAATGGCGGCGCGAACCCGTCGATGACGATGCCGGAAAGACGGCTAATGATGACGACGAAACGCGGAAGCGCGAACGATATTATAATACGTATACGTATGGTTTCCCTTTAGTTTTAGGTAATTATCAGTCTGATGCACACTGGTATCGCGACGCGAAATTATTATTGCGAATCCTTATCAACGTTGATAGGATTGAGGAACGAGGCACGAAAAATGTCCACTGAACGCAGCGCCGCGCGCGTCACGTCCGATTACGAATAAAGTTCAGTATCTCGACGAATGGTTATTGCGAGAGCCGGGATGCGTCGAGATTTATTATATTAATTATCCCGGTACGTTCATTCAGCCGGTCGAAATAATCGCGCACTGATTATTTTATTGAAAAGCGTAGCCGGATGTCATGACCGGATACGCTGTACCTGAGTATACATGGATGATGAGACGATGGAAAGCGTGGCCCGTCTTCGAGAACCTTCTCCGTATCGTTGTGGTTCTTGACAATCGTGGGATATTTTCGCTCCAACGTCGATATATCCAGGCGAAGGCACGTCGAGATGAATTCGTAGAAACGTATTTTTGCAATTCTCCCGTAACTGGGAACAGAAAATGGCTAACTCGTGCCGTAGAGGTACAAGGAGCGTGAGCAACGTGCTCCGACTCCCGAGAATACGAGGGGTGTGGGGATCACCGCGCAGGTGTCCGCACACGTCGAGATCCAATATTGGACGTTTTAATTTTATTAATTAATGGCAAACTGTGCCGATAAATGATGAGGAGCGTGCACCACGTGCCACGACTCCGGACGACTCCGGAAAAGTACGTGTGTGCGTGGGGAGCACCGCTTAGGCGTCCGCACGCTTTGAGGTCCGTTGGATCACTAATCGATCACGGCGCGTCGCGGTTACGTAGCCCGAGGCGCCGTGACCGTAATCGTAACGCGATGGTTACGGGTGGCCGTGAGGTGAGTGGGCCAATCAGCGAGTCCCACGGTGTAGCAGCGACGTAGCGGGCCAATGGGCGCGCGAGAGTCGTCGCGACGATGTACTGGCTGTATCGATGTTTCACTCAGATCGATGCGTGACGCAATCACCCATCGATCTGAGTGTTATACCGGACGGTGACGGCATCTAAAGTGTGATTGACGAAACCTCGGGTTGCGTCAATCGCGCAAAAATTTAAAAAGAAAGGTCCAAGCCGAGAAGCGGTGGCCACAATATTATTCAAGTGGTAATACGGTGATCCTCGCCAGCTGCATACAGTGAAAAAGCAATGAAATCGAAATAAGGCTATGGCCTTAGTGGGTAAGTGTCGATGGGCGATTCCGGGGCGTTCCAAAACGCCCTCAACTGTATTATACAGTAGATTTATAAAAATACGAGAATTACTCTAGTCGATGGACGATCCACCTTAAGGGGGCACATCTGTGCAGATTGCCGGAAAAGTAGGTAAATTTTGGGAATTATTACCTCAAAAACTGTTTGTCCGATTTAATCCAAGTTGGTTTTATTTGAAAGTATATACATTCAGGTATGTTGACGATTTTTTATATAAATATATAGCGAGTTCCCGAATTTCAAACGCGTTTATCTCGAAACACGCTTTTCAAAGTCGGTTCCCACTTTTTTTTAGATAACGGATTGACCGATTCTTTCAAAATTTGGACACAATATGCACGGATAGGCAATGAAGTTCGGCACGTAGGATTTTTTTTTTAACTAATTTATTTATTTTTTATCAACCAAAAAGGTCGTAAATTGAGGTTAAAAAGTGAATTTCAATTTTTATCAAGCGCCATTTTGTGAAAAAAAATAAAATAGAAAAAATCCTACGTGCCGAACAGCTCAAGACGTTACACCTGAAGAATCTTCTTGAAATTTTTGTTTCGGACCAACCAACTGTGAGAAAAAGTGGGAACCGCAAACCGTGCCGTCGACAAAGTTGTTTTACGCCGGCCAGAATAACAGCGCTCCCATTCAGTATATATTCACATGAAAAGTCGTCGACATACCTCAATGTATATACTTTCAAATAAAACCCATTTGGATTCAATCAGACGAATAGTTTTTGAGATAATAATTCCCAAAATTCACCTACTTTTCCGGCAATCTACACAGATGTAACCCCTTAAAACCCCTATCCGAAAAATAACGTACGATTGAATCTGGTTAACGAAGCATAAATAATAATGGGAAAAAAAGAATTTCCAATGTTAATCAAATGGAAAAACTCCAAAGCCGGTGATGGACCTCTCGATATTTTCTGGCAGCGCTCTCCTTTCACAAGGCTTTCTTTATAGACATGAACTAAAGACTTTCAAGTTGAGAAGTGCAGACAGAAAATATCGCTCTTAAACGACGCAGTCGAACGTACATACATGGATCGATGTCTTACCGAGTCCTCGTCGTTGATCCGGGTAATGCTAAGCGTAAGAACTTTTTCACCACTCATTTCAAAAATGGTAATTGCTGACAAATCATAACTCCTAGAAATAAAGTACCAAAAAATGCGACTATTGAAAGTGACAACGTTGGGTCAGGAAACTAGAATAAAAACTCGGCATTTAACCTCGGAATAATTTTCTCAGTAATGATTGAGTAAAAAAAATTATTCAAGGCCCGCTTGCGATGGAAACTCTTTGCAATTACCCTTATTAACATGTTGGCCACAGACGAGCCTAGAACTCCTCATAAACTACCAGCATTGCAGGAACGAAGAGCTTTCACTGTTATAACTAATTGTTAATAATTAATTGGCTAGGCCTAGCAGAATGAACTCTTCGCCGTATCGTGCAGCAGGCTCATATCTATCGTTTCCAACCCCGATCGCTCATTGAACTCTGAAAAACACATCAGCATCTCAGGTGTGAATGATTTTTTTTTGTTATAAACAATTAGCAACAATAAATAGTAATAGTGAGCGGCTTGAACTCCTCGGTTTTCGGTGAATTACCTTATAAGCTATTTATTTTACCCACAACTAATCCTAGAACTCATTTAAAACTCTCAGCATCTCAGGTGTGAATGCTTTTTCTTTGTTATAAACAATTAGCAACAATTGAATGGTAATAGTGAGCGGCTTGAACTCCTCGGTTTTTGGTGAATTACCTTATAAGCTATTTATTCCACCCACAACTAAACCTAGAACCCATTTAAAACTCTCAGCATCTCAGGTGTAAATGATTTTTTTTGTTATAAACAATTAGCAACAATTGAATGGTAATAGTGAGCCGCTCGAACTCCTCGGTTTTTGGTGAATTATCTTATCAGCTATTTATTTTACCCACAACTAAACCTAGAACCCATTTGAAACTCTCAGCATCTCAGGTGTGAATGATTTTTTTTGTTATAAACAATTAGCAACAATTGAATGGTAATAGTGAGCGGCTGGAGCTCCGCGGTTTTCGGTGAATTACTTGATAAGCTATTTATTTTACCCACAACTAAACCCAGAACTCATTTAAAACTCTCAGCATCTCAGGTTGTGAATGATTTTTTTTGTTATAAACAATTAGCAACAATTGAATGGTAATAGTGAGCGGCTTGAACTCCTCGGTTTTCGGTGAATTACTTGATAAGCTGTTTATTTTACCCGTAACTAAACCCAGAACTCATTTAAAACTCTCAGCATCTCAGGTGTGAATCTAGCACACCGTATGAATGCTGCGTTTTTACAGGCGCAATGTTTTTTTAAAATATCAATAGGGAACGAAACTTTGCGATACGAGAGAAATCTTCGAAAATGTCAATGAAGTTTCGTTCCCTATTGATATTTTAAAAAAACATTGCGCCTGTAAAAACGCAGCATTCATACGGTGTGCTAGATGCCGTGAAAATTATTGTTTCCCGTGTTTTTACGACGCTTATCACTGTGGCTCGTGTGAATGCGAAAAATGAATACAACTTCGATAACTTTCAATAAAAAGCATTTTATTTTCTACGCCAGGTTTTTTCATTTTCTACCCCAGGTTTTTTCATTTTCGTTCCCAAAACTTTATTTGTAATTTTATTTTTATTCATTTCAAATAATTTTATTAACTCACGTGCAATTTTCATAAAAAATGATAATTTGTTAATGATAACATGTTAATGAGCATATATTTGATGAATTTTATATTTAAAATACGTAGGGATTCGAAATTTAAAAAAAAAAAATTCTCACGGTATTTTCATAGAAAATAATAATTTGTTAATGATAATATGTTAATTAGCATATATTTTATGAATCTTATATTTAAAATACGTAGGAATTCGAAATTTAAAAAAAAAATGAAAAAAAAAAAAATTTCCCACGGTAAGGATCAAACGGTGGACCTTCCGATTACTAGTCTTACTATCTGCCCGCTCGACTGCTCGGCCAGTTGTTGGATGCAATTTCGTTTATCCTCATAAGCGGCTCGCAAAACTTTAAAGTCGTTTTTCTCGAAAACTTCTGAATATGGCATCGAACTGCTTCGGCATATTCATATTTGGGGTGTCAACTTTACGTACGATGAGTATGAAAAATTACAAAAATCCGATGGTCATGTGGTCCCCTTGTCAGTCAAATTAGCGATGAAATTTTTTATTTCATTTTATTTTATTTTATTTTATTCCATTCCATTTCACTTCATTTCATTTCATTTCATTCTATTTTATTTCATTTAATTTTATTTTATTTTATTTTATTTTATTTTATTTTATTTTATTTTATTTTATTTTATTTTATTTTATTTTATTTTATTTTATTTTATTTTATTTTATTTTATTTTATTTTATTTTATTTTATTTTATTTTATTTTATTTTATTTTATTTTATTTTATTTTATTTTATTTTATTTTATTTTATTTTATTTTATTTCATTTTATTTTATTTCATTTCATTTCATTTCATTTCATTTCATTTTATTTTATTTTATTTTATTTTATTTTATTTTATTTTATTTCATTCCATTTCATTTCATTTTATTTTATTTTATTTTATTTTATTTTATTTTATTTTATTTTATTTTATTTCATTTTATTTCATTTCATTTCATTTTATTTTAATTTATTTTATTTTATTTTATTTTATTTTATTTTATTTTATTTTATTTTATTTTATTTTATTTTATTTTATTTTGTTTTATTTTATTTTATTTTATTTTATTTTATTTTATTTTATTTTATTTTATTTTTTTATTTTTTTTTATTTGTATTTTTTATTCAATTTTATTTATAGTCGCATCAACAGCATGGTTATTAGCGACTAATACACATGAAGAACAGTACAGATACAAACAACGAGGACATAGGTACAAAATAGTAAACAGTTACAGTTTATATAGCCTCATAAATCTAGATTTTTTTGCAAACGTCTATGCACTCTAGGCACACATTTCTTTGCTCTGTAACAGGGAAATTGGAGGACAGGAGACACAACTACGGGTAGAGAATATGGAAGAAAAAGTTGCACATGGTTACCTGCTGTCTATGTCACAGCTACATCCAGGTACATATTTACTTACAGGTCCAAGTGTTTTACGACTGTCGAATTCTTATGTATTTTCGGTCGTCAAGCCTCGATCGCTTGAAATTGTTTTTGTATCGACTACTCGTGAATCCATTCCCACATATATATTAACGTTGAATTATTTATATTATTTTTTTTCCAATTTTTATATTATTTATAAATTAATAATATGAATAATTTATCCGTTTATAAGTAATTTGATAATAATAAGTTTAAGATTTATTTATTTAATATGTTGTTTTAGATTAAGATAACATTTTAAACTTTGAAATTTATTAAATCTTAAAATAGGTATAATCAATAAAATAAAAATTGATATAATAAGGACATCTACTTTACCTAATTTGTTGGGAATTGAACGAAGAATAGTATCGGCATATAAAAAATATCATTCGGGTTGAACATGAATAGGGGTAATTATTGAATAAGCTAGAATAAAATTTTCTGGGTCTCTTAAAGTATAAGTAGTTATTAATACAATACTTATTAAATGAATACTTATTATAATAAATCCATATGGGGTATTCCTGGGAATTTCGGCAACTTCGAACAGTTGGGTCAAAATTTTTGCCCCCCAATTTTTCTCATTAATATTTGTCGAAAATAAAGAGATACGTATTTCGGCGTTTTTTATTTTGAGCCCCCACTTTTGAAATACAGTCAAATGAAGTTTTTGAAGTATTGACGACATTCGGTCATTCAAATCGATATATCCCAGCAACGGCAAAGTGATAACTCGAAAAACCACGGGTCTTTTTTTTCGTTTTTGAACGCTCTATACAATGAAAACATTTACGATTATGTTGCACAAATTCAACAATTATTTATAAACAATTCAAAATTAAAAATGAAATGAAACAAAAAAGGTACCCTCAATTTTTGAAATGTATTTTTTTTTTAATTCCTTGAACAAAAACGAAAGTTTAGCCACCTTGAACTTTTTGGGCCGACGCTTCGTTCGGGAGTTATAGATTTTTTTTCCACAAAAAACCCGTAAATGTTTTCCTGGTTGTTAAGAAAAAAAGCTATAACTGTCGAACGAAGCGTCGGCCTAAGTCCGGCAGAGTCTCAAAATTTTCGTTTTCGTTCAAGGAATTTGAAAAAAAATAGATTTCAATAATTAAGGGTACTTTTTCTTCGTGCAATTTTTTACTACTAAAATACGTATATTTACCGGTTTTTTGTGACAAAAAAATCTATAACTCCCGAACGAAGCGTCGGCCCAAAAAGTTCAAGGTGGCTAAGTTTTTTTTTCAAGGAATTAAAAAAAAAATACATTCCAAAAATAAAGGGTACGTTTTTTGTTTTATTTCATTTTTTATTTTGAAATGTTTATAAATAATTGTTGAATTTGTGCAACATAATCGTAAATGTTTTCATTGTATAGAGCGTTCAGAAACGAAAAAAAGACCCGTGGTTTTTCAAGTTATCACTAACCGTTGCTGAGATATATCGATTTGAATGACCGAATGTGGTCAATACTTCAAAAACTTCAAAAATTTCAACAATAATATTTTTTAAAAATTTCAATATTTATTGTAAATAATTCATTATTAGCTAAACTAACGATTCTTCGAATGTTGGATTTCGGCAAACTGGGTAGCTTCTCCCGTGACTTTAATTTCAGGTCCACCACCTCATTGGTATGTTTTTAGCAGAACTATATTTTATATTTGGTCCTTCAGTGTTATTGCGAGACGGAAAAAAATCAATACTTATCATGAATTGAAAGAGCGATGAATTCTTGCTCAAAAATACAGGAGCAGCGACAGCCTGGCATGCTGATCTACACCCGCAAGTCATCTCCAATGATCCAGTCATCTTTAACAGAAAATCTAACCGACCGACGCTAATCTACGCTAAATCTACGAACGACCCTTGGTGGTCGGCAAAAATTCTGTAGCGCTGAGGCCAATCAGCTGACGAAGAACGACTCTCAACGTGTGCGAAAAAATAATAGGTTATTTTTATCAAATCTTAATGATGAATGAAGTATGATTTTTTCAGTGAATCAAGTTATTACTGGTACTACTTACATTATCTGAATATCCTTCCGCAACGTCAAGGTAGGCAAGCTAGAAAATAACGGCCCTCAAATCCCAGCCAATAATACATGGTTAATTCTTATCGTTCTAAATACTGCATTCATTTTTTCAAACAATTAAGTCGTCACTCATACGACTTACATTACCTTCATATATTTAAAATACGTCGAGACTGGCAAGCTGAAAAAATTGGCCGTCATATCACAGCCAATAATAGTTAGTTACTTTATATCATCCGAAAATATTTAGTAGTTGTTCTAAAACAAAATTAAGTCGCCTCCCATACGACTCACATTACCTTAAGGTATTGCAGAAACATCGAGGCTGGCAAGCTGCGGGAGGATTGCTCTCAAAATTACAGCCAAAGACAGATGGTAAGGTCATTTCAATACATTTCATAACGTTTTCAAAACAATACGACTTACATTACCAAAATTCATTTCAGCAACGTCGAATTTTTCTTCAATGCCACGAGCTTCATTAAAAATTAAAGTTTTGCGGTTTTCCGAAGCCGCTTCGTGCTTCTCATTTTTTCGCTGTGGGCTCTATTGAATATATTTTCTACGAAGTGACCCATCGATAGGACGCACTGGTTCATGATCCGCTTGGTGACGCTTGGAGAGTGAGCATGACACCCCAGGAGAGGTATACTTTTGTTCTCGGTGAGTGTATCAAGGACATCCCATAAGCTGTTGCTTGAAACATCCAAGTCGGGTCCAAGAACGTCCAGGAACGTGCCTTCGACGAGCCTGACGAGCTGGAACAGCGCCTCGCTCGGAAATGTGAGGCCTCCTCTACTCATGAACGAGATCAATTTATCTCTCTCCTGTGGTGTCTCGCTGCTCAGGGTCTTCAAACATTCGGGACAGGCTACGGACGCATGCACCCTGCGCGCGGCGTATCCGGCCACGCACGCTTCGGCATACGTGTGTAGATCTTCGCAGAGGGACCAATAGCAGGAGGAGCTGTCGATTCCGAAGTCCGCTGTCGTCGCGTCTAGTGAACATGCATTATCAACGATTCCATCCAAACGTTCGAGCCACTTCACTCTATCATCGTCGTCGATCGATGCATGGTTCAATCCAACGAGAGTCGACAACACGTCAGCTCCAGTCACGTTGCTTCCACGCGGCGGTTTTATCAGCGAGTACATACACAAAAGCCTGGAGACTTGAGCACACATTGTGGCATCCGGATGGTCGTTGCTGCCGCTAGCGCTCCTCATTATCCCGTTGAATCTCTGTGAGCCAAGAAATGAATGGAGTTAGGTCATACCATAGAGAACAGTAAGTATGAAAAGCAAGCAGAAACCATCACTCAAGTTAATAAGGTTGGAGGACTCATATCGGCGTCCCTTAAAAAAAACAGGCCACCTAATCGCGTTAACTAGAAGGCAGGCTCTGAAAAACCTTCGAGCACATTGTCACTTGTTGGGTTGCTGCGAAGTAGCTTGTTTCTTTAGAGTTCCGTCTACAAATGGACTTAAATGGAGAAGGGTCATGTATTATTTCTGTTAGGAATCCGGGCTGCACTCCGATCGCACGATTTTACCTGCAATATGTAAGCACAAGCTTGTTGCCTCATAATCTTTGTACAGATATCATGGGGGATCATAATCAAGAATACGGGGATTCCAGGAATCTTTACAATCTCTTGAAGGGACCGCAAAAATCTCATTACACCAGAAACCGTTGAAGTTGGAAGTTGCCACCAGGATTGATTCGTCCGATATTCACAATCGCGAAAAGGATGCAGAAAGAATGCAAAAAGGAAGTAAAAAATCTCGACAAATCAATAACCAATTATAAAAACCAGGCAATGCAAGCGCGGTTATCTGCGGTCATCAAAAGCAATCGCCAAGGCTAAACCGAAAAATAAAACCAAAAAACGCAGTGAAATAAAATGTTGCTGCCAATCATTTACATACACTTTGAGCGCCTTTACGCTCATAATGTGACGATGTCACTCCGTGAGCTATTTAAGCTCCAACATAGCAACCATTTTTTGATTGCAATTGGTGTTCATTCGTAGATCGGTGATGTTTTGCTGTATGTGTAGCAAACGTTGAGGCGACGCCATTATCGTGCTGAAAGAATTGCTAGAAGGAAATATATTCTGTAATGAAAATGTCAAGATGAAGTCGAACTTGTCACGTATTATCGATAAAAAGTGTTTGAATAAAAAAAATAATGCAATAACAATTCGAGCCATACGTTTGAACATGTAGCTCCGAGTTCTCGTAGTTTTTTCACTGGAAAATTTACGTTTGTTTTTACTTCACCGTAATGAAATGTGTGATCAACTTACTTCTAATGCGTCCTGGTTGAGGCGACTGGTCATGAGGTATTCGAACTCGTGTTCTTGTTCTAAGAAGCCGAAGAGTTCCACGCACGCTTGTAGGGAAACCTTAAGACCAGTCAGAGTTTTTTTCGTGATGTACGGTTCTAATCTCTCGTTTGCCAGTCTTTCCCACTCCTCGAGTTATTCTTGGAAATCCAAGATTGCCTATATCAAGAACATTCATGTATTTCTGCTAACCAACATTCTTGAAAAAGTATTAAAAAAATGAAAAATCAAAGGCATTTCAATGTTACCTGCATCGGGGCGTTATCACGTCGCAGTTATGTCAACGGGCAACGAGACATGATGCTTTGAATGAGGTCGTTTAGACGTTTCATGAAGGCCAACATTCCATCGCAGTCCAGCAACGCGGGATCGCCACAGTCGCGCAAAATTTTCATCGCAGGATAAGTCTGGCCGGAAAAAAGCTGTAACAAAATCAAGAAGTTCATTGAAGGAACATCGCAAATCATGTTAATATGATTCGATACCTCAAAAGCGAGAGGCACGTTTATTTTGGCGTAGTGCATCAGGTTGACGTGCTCGTTCCGCAAGTACGACACCCGCAAGATCGCCCCCAATGACGCTTCGGCCTTCACCAACGCCTCCCAATGCGCTTTTTTGATCGTCCCATCTGGAGTCTTAAAAGCGTTCGATAATGAACGACGACGTACAGGTAGCGGACGTAATGACTTATACTTACGAAAGTTTCTTCTCGCGACACCACGGCGTTCCGCGTTGACTTGATCAAATGTGGAAAGTCGGAGATGAACCACAGTCGTCGGCCACCTGCGTTCGCATCGTCGGCAGCATCTGTGTCGTCGGAATCGACGTCGTCTAGGAGAGCACAGGGATGCCTGCAGCTTGCGTTCCCTTCGTTGACGCCAAGTGACGTCCACACGCCACGATTCCAGGACGCAACATCCGTCACAATGGCATCAACGAAAAAGTTCGCTTTCTTGACGAGGATCACGCACTCAAGCATCAGCTTCTTGAGAACACTGCTGGGTGCACGGCCTTCGCTTAAGAAGCAGGCCAGTGCTTGCACCCACGGACCTCGGGACGGTTGAAGTATGAAGATGAGCGCGTGATCTCCCATCTGATGCTGCTGATGTTGCGGCGTGTGCCCACCGAGCGATGTGAAGCCGCTGAATTTGAGAGTACTCCGGTCCAATGCGATTGCCGCGCTGAGCTTCATCTCATCGACAAGCAGCGTTCCTGAATAAGCATAATAAAGTATTGTTAAGTCGAGTACGCATGATAATGAGCTTACCTCGTCCGTCGGGAGATTCCGTTTCTGCTGTCACGTTCCTGAATTAACAAATGGAAGGATTATCAATTCGGAAAAACATTTCAACAAACTTACCTCTTCTGTCAGGCGGATCCATTCCCGCAGCTTTCGTCTTCATGCACGCAAAAATGGCTTTTTGAAATCCGTAGGTACTGCCTCAGGCGCTTTACGTACGACCCGAGCGTGTTGGGATGCGGCAATGCGAGAATATCCCTGTCCCGTAGATGACGATACGCTCGTTTGCTCTTAATTCGTAGTAGAAGGCAATCGTAGACCCATTCACGCGTGTAGCGCCTGCCGTTCGGACCTTTTGCCGTCGATGTTTTCCGGCACGTACGAATAGCCACTTGTTGACGAAGAGGTAGTTTATTAATCGCCTCGTTACCGACTTCCTCCTTTCGAATGCTGCAATCCTTGCGAGCTCGAGCTATTTGAGATTTCAGCTTGCATGCCTGAAATACAAAAGTTACAGTTACTAGAATGATGAAATGTGGGTTTCAATAACTACTTATATACTAGGAAAAACATGAACTGATATAAACAAAAATCCAAATTTTTTAGTGATTTTAAGAAGGCTACACGAAGTTGCAGTCACGCAAAAATCACGTGAAAAAATGGAAAATTTTCTGCTCCTTTAATATTTTTGATGAGTGGATTATTAGAAGATATATTTCATTAGGAATTCAATGTCGATATATTTATGGTATTTGACGAAAAACATACGTAAACTGTATTTTAAAATTACCGTACAGAATAAATATATATGTAATGAATCGACGAAAAACATACGCAAATTGAACTGAAAAATTATAGTATAGAATGACTATATTTCTGGCAAATTGACGAAACATACGTTAATGATACCGCAAAAGCACGGTAGTATTTTTGTATCTTTTTTGTATAAAAAATCACAAATACACGATTGATTTTGAGTATAATTACGGAATTATACCCTCAATCTTACTGATGTTGTACCACCCGAAAACACGACGAAAATATATCAAAATAATTTATACTACTGGAAAACATTTTTGGTTTGTTCTTCCACTGATTCTGAGTGGTTTGAAATGAATTTGGATATTCCCTGAGCAATGGTACTGCTCAATAAAGAGGAAATTTTCTTTTTTGATTCATGTCAATAAATAAAATACTTCTAGCAGCATTTAGAATATTTTCATTCCATATATTCACAGAGGAAGGTCCAGAGAATTCAAAAATGCAATTTAAAAAAATCCAATTTTTTCGAGAAATAGGGGTCGGGAGTCCCCTTAACGAGTCGGAATCTGACGATTTAGTAACAATACGTTGCTACACATTTAACGAGCCTGGACACAAATCACCGAATTGCCCGAATAGGAAGGCGGACAAATCGCGTTTCAAGTCGAAACAGGTAAACACGGTTGAAGACTCCTATGCAGTATGCTCTGCGGCGGTTCCAGAGCTCAATAACATGCTCAGCGATTTTGGAGCACCAGTTTCGCGTCCATGGCTTCTTGATAGCGGGTGCACGTCGCATTTATGCACAGACGAAAATAGCTTCGATATTATGAAGTCGTCGACGCAGGGAAGATTGAAACTAGCCAGTCAGGCATCAACCGAAGTAAAAGGTTCCGGTACGGTAAGGTTGTCTGTGACTGATAAGACGTCTCCAAGATTGATCGAGTTTGATAATACATTTTTTGTTCCCGACTTGAGGACTTACTTAATTTCCCTAGCGAAAATCACGGATGAAGGGCATAGGGTCATTTTCGAGAATGATTCTGCCATGGTAACTGATCACTGGGGTCGGGTTAAGCTCACCGCAGTCCGAAAAGGTGATTCGTACTGCGTATGCGAGATTGCACGGTGTGCTGTGGCTACCACAGAGAGAGAAATTTCGGAGTTGAAGAAGTGGCATGATTGTCTCGGCCATTTGAATTTTAAGGATTCGATTAACGTCGTGGGAAAGGTCATTGGATCGGATGCTGCGGCTGGAAATCGACAGGACATATGACACTGTGAGATCTGTCACAGGGGAAAGATGACTGCATTACCTTTTCCCAGAAGCACTCCTCCATGCACCAAACTTCTCAAAATTGTACACTCTGACGTTGTTGGCCCGACACGCGTCATCTCAAAGAGTGGAGCCAGATTTTTCGTCACTTTTGTTGACTATTCGTCAAAATGGTGTCAGGTTTGTCTCCTAAGCCAGAAGAGCGGCGTTCTTGAAGCTTTCAAAATGTACAAGGCTCACGTGGAGAGACAGACGGGACCGAAAATTGAGATTCTTCAATCCGACAACGGCAAACAATATTGCAACCGGGATTTTTATTCTTTACTTGCAGATTCCGGAATCGAGAGGAGGTTGACGGTCCCACGCACGCCCCAACAAAATGGGGTTGCAGAGCGGATAAATCGCACACTCCTCGACATGGCAAGATGCCTTTTGCTACAGTCTGGTCTGCCCTCGACGTTTTGGGCCGAAGTAGGTGCAACAGCGTGTTATACACGTATTCGTTGTCTTCGAAGTACTTTGAAAGGCGTAACGCCATACGAGGTATGGGCTGGAGCACTGCCCGGACTGGGACACATGAAGATCTTCGGATCTACTGTCTGCGTTTTGAATGAAGACGCGAGTAAGGATAAATTTGACGCAAAGTCAAATAATACTACATTGTGTAACACGGAGGGAAAGTGGCCGTTTTAAGCCAAGCGCGATGCTTAAAACGATCCCCCTCCACGTTGCACGCGATACTTTATATAACAAAGCACTGAAAATAAGACAACATTTTACTGAAGAAAAAAATATTTCATTCAGTCAGTACACAAAACAAAAAACGAACTATTGTAGAACTGACTATGAAATAAAAGTCGATGAATTGTCGAAATTGACAAACGTTTAAAATATTTTATTCAATCAGTATACAAAACAAGGAACAAATTGTTGTAAAACTGATTAAGAAAAACGACACATAAAATTCTATGAACTTTCAAAACTAACAAACGATTGAAATATTTCATTCAATCAGTATACAAAACGAGGAACAAATTATTGTATAACTGATTATGAAAAATATCACATAAAATTCGATGACTTATCAAAATTATCAAAAGTTTAACTATGTTTAGCTTTGTTTAACTAAAGTCTAACTATAGAAATGACTTTTTTTCACGATTTGTATTCATTATGAATGTTGACTGTGCAGTTGTGAAAAGCCATTTCCTTTTTGTTCGGCGATGAATTCGATGTCGATGTCCACGTTGCACCAGATGGTTCGGTCACCACGATGGTTGCGCATGTTGTTGTTTCGAACGGTTTGGTTTTTGTCGCTAAAGCCTCGTGGATGGGTTTCGATGTTGATGTCGATGGAAAATTAAGCGACGAAGAAATCGTATTTCCAATTTTTGCCTTGTTGGCGATGGATTCTTGGATATAGCCTTCCGCAACATTGTTCGACTGCCATCCACCATGGCGTTTCAAGGTATATTCGCTCCGGTATCAGCGAGCAATGTTGCTGACGTTCGTCGGAGAGATGGCCGGTGTATGTTTCTGGGTTTTTCAACTTCAGGAACGATGCAATTTCTTTCGGCATTTCGAAAACTTATGGATGCCGATGACCTGGACTGTGCATTTTCCTTTTCGATAGTTTAAAAAGTAGCGGTCGGTTGAGGTATGGGCTGGACGCAGATCCGTATACCTCTTGACATACGGTGTCAATTTTTCTGATATGACCAAGGTCCGTGGCTTCATCGTCTTCGTGATGGGGATATTCACAACTAACAAGTTTCCTTGCGTGGTCATATCTTGAATTTTAATGTTCACCAGCTCATTGCTGCGGCACGCACCGGTGATACCGAAGATCAAGGCAACCTGTAATAAATGGGTCAAATGCAATTGGATGAAAAAAATATAAATCCATGTAGTAAATCATATTATTTTCAAAATTACCTTTGTCGCCAAATATTCCCTGTCCGGAGCCTCAGTTAGAAATGTATCAATGTCGTCCGGTGAAAGCACGTTTGATTTTTTTGCTACAAATCCCTTTGATTGACGCTTCATAAACGCTTTAAGTTCCATGTAAGTGCCAAGGTCGATTTGCATTCTCACTTTCATTGTTGATCTCAACATCGAGTATATGGACCAGAGCGTTGAGGATTTATATTTTTTGCTCAGACTGCCGAAATACGCCAACATAACCGTTTCCGAATTTTGCTTCGTCTTATGCTGGTGCTTCCACTTAACAAACGTATGGTAAGTCGATTCGTACAGTTTTTTAGATTTCGACGGCAGAAGATTTTCTCTCGCATTTTCCGCTTCATCCCGAAGATCGAGTGGCGTCGATGGCTCCCACTCGTCGCTGCTAATGTTTTCTTCTTTCTCGCCGCTACGATTTCGAATGAATGTGAGGTTATAATACCACGTGTAGAAGACGGGACCCGGACAAGCTAATGTTTTTGGGTCTTGCTACAGATCACAGCCGCTTGGTGGCACTGCCGAACCACTCAGGTTCGGTCTTTACGACCGCTTAGCAGGAACGAGTCACCGATATTTACGTCCTAGTGGTTATATGAAATATTGACGTCCTGGTTACCATAGCAACCGCCGGAAGTTCTGAAAACGCCATCTTTACCTCCCGCAAACACCCCCGAAAGAGCGAGGAAAACATGGCTGCGTTATAGGAATTTCCGTATGCTATCCTCGCAAGTCGAAGGGATATCGAGTTTGGTTCCCTCTCTCGAAGAAGTTCGTTTTTGCCAGAAACGTTAAGTTACTCGGAAAGGCACACCGACCTTCCGAAGATTCGATCGATCTCGATTTTTTGGAGAAGCCGGATCGTGAAAAAAGTATCATGGAGTCGTATGGCGGAAACGCACCAGCTATGAACGTCGAGCTTACCACTGCTGATCGTAATATTCCCTCGCGACCGCTAAGAGCTGGCAGCTTGAAAGCCGGAAATCAACCGACGAGTGCCAGAAATGCACCCCGAGCTTGGACGAAGAAGTTATCATGGAAGTACCCGAGCGCATGGACGAAATGCTTGAGCCGATATCGTCAACCGAAGGGGAAAATTTGACAATCCGGATCAGAGCAGACGAAATGCGGAAATCTTTGCGTACGGGCTACGTCAATCTGGGCGACAGTGGCACTCTAGATGGGACAAAAATTTAAGAAGTCTGAACCTCGGACCGACGAAAGAGGATCCGTGTCTGTGCGTAGCTCATCACGGTTCCAAAGTTCTCCTATTACTGCTATTTGCTAGATTGCAGACCCCTGAACCCGCCCCGTCGGTAAGGTAGATCCCTGCCTTGTCGATTGGCTCAGAACCGGCCTAGCCTATCTACTATTGTTGATACAAATATTTATATATTTGCATTAATACACTTCACAGGATCGGTCTGCGACTCAAGTTCAGCTTTTCCAGCTCGGAGGCCACCATCCGCAGAGATTGAAGCAAATATCACGACACCGGCTCAAACTTCTAGGGCTGAAACGTGTATGGAATCTGTTGGTAAGTATCACATCTAGATTATGGCAAGGTCCATTGAAAGCTGAAGAGAATTTTTTTATTTTTGTTTAAGTTTACATTTTATTTTAACTTATAATACCTTCGAATAATTGCACTCAAATTCGTGACGTATATGTAATACCACTAAAACATGTGTTCGAAATTCGTTAAAGACCTCAGAAACTAACCGGGTTTTAAAGGCGTTGACATTTTTTGACAATTAACCTTTATTTGTTGTAGAATATTCTATAATACGTTCTGTAATTTTTAGTCATAATAAAATTAATGCTGAGGCAACAAAAAAAGCTGTCTTTACTAAAATCTGTGTGAATTATATAAATGGACATTTATATAATTCTGAGCAAAAGTTACAGCATCCAACATCGGTTACAGTTTTATAGGATGTTTCGAAACAAAAAAAAATTGATTTTCGAAAATCGTCAATGCCTTTGAAATCGAATCCGTTCGACAGATCTTTACCAAATTTCATACATATATTACAGTTACACTACATAAATGTAGCGAGTCCGAGTTTAGCCATTGAAAGGTATCGGTTATAATCAAACGTACATCGTTCGAAAAATTGAAACCTCCATAGAAAGAGCTTCGTGTATGTATAAAATTCAAGATCAGTTGCCCAATGCGCTCTTTCTTGGTATTAATATGCTAATATTTTCTATTTTCAGATTTGTCATTAATCCTCAAAGAAATTCGCCAGCTTTCATACTACACTCGTCAGCAGACGGCAGCAATACGCGAGTTGAGAGCTGATCTTAACTCGGTATTACCTGCAAAATCAATAACGGGTGAGACGTTTGAAGAAAAGTTTAACGTTCAACTCCCATTGGGCACGATCGAAGAATTTGATGCGTTAAACCATCGGATTTCGGACAACGACGAGTTCCGTAAAGCTTTGGTACGTACATGAGAAAATGAATTGCAGGGTTAATATTCCGTGTCTGTTACTAACACACCTTTATTCTCCAGCGAATGTCGCTTCTACAAAGATGGGAGGAGAAGAAAAGCATGACGAAAAACATTGCAGCGATATTAAGGAGATACCTTACCCGCGAGGTGGCCGGGGCGTTTAACGCTCAAAAAAGTGTTGCGGGGAAACTGCTTTTCAAAACGACACCTTTTTCTCGCGTTCTACTTGGTAAGCATTCAATTAATTCTATAATTATTTAATAAATAAGTAATTGCAATGTGTTATTTCATTGTATCATTTCAGACGTTATTGATGGTCTCGTCCACTCCGCGGCAATATCCAATACTTCGGAAGCCGAGTATTTGGTACATCTGGGGGCCGTTCTTTCGAACGTTAAAGACTGGGGTATGCCGCGAGAATCTCGCCGTTCGAAAGGACAAGATAATGTTACTGCATTACACTAAACGTTTTGTATAAATGCAAAGTCTAATAAGATATGTTAATAATAAAAATAATAGTATCTCAGATTTCATTATTGCGTGATCAACCCCCCCCCCCCCCCCCCCCCCCCCCCCAATAGTAATCCCCGGAACCTTTTATAGGTTCGCGTTATCCCGGTGCTGGCTAGTTTGTATCTCGGTTTCCGGAATAGAATGTCGGAATACTGGCCAGGCCGTAGCCAAATGTGACGAATACCGGCTGGATAACCGTGTGTTACACATGGCGCTACGGCTTTGCTCGGTGGCCGGGCTAGAACCGGAATCCCGGAGATCTCGCCCGGCGCTAGATGATTCCGGGACGCAATTTCTACACGGGGTGGAACTCTAGTCACCGTTGGGTTAGGTGCAAATGCTCTGGGAAATATTATTCCACCGATCAGAGCCGTAACCAGAGGGGGGCCAGGGGGGGCTTAGCCCCCCTCAAAATGTTTGAAGCCCCCCCCCAACATTTTCAGTAAATATACATTTACATATACATATCTACACAAACACATCTATACGAGCCCCTCCAAGCCCCCCTTGCCTCTTATTCCTAGTTACGGCTGCCACCGATGTTTGTGTTTCCACGACTCAAATGCAAAGACTTATTTATTCGTGATGGTCTCTCTGAATGTATTGGTGCTGGTAATAGCTCAGGGTGGATGACAAGTACGGAATTCCAGAAATATATGGACCATTTTGTAAAACATACTAAGCTCACGTCCTTAAAACCAGTGCTTTTACTCCTGAATAACCATTCATCCCACATTGATATTAAAGTAGTTAAGAAAGCGAAGGAAAATTCTGTGATTATGCTTTCCTTCCCTCCACATTGCACCCATAAGCTTTAACCTTTTGACGTCGGTGTCAATGGTCTATTTAAAATGTTCTGCGCAAAAGCGCAAAGTAACTGACTCCGAAACAATCCGGGAAAGGCGATGACGATTTACGAAATTCCCGGCATAGTTTAATATGCTTGGCCATCGGCAGCTACGCCCATGAACATTAGCAACGCGTTTAGAAAGGCTGGCATTTGGCCCAATGACCCCAACGTGCTCAGCGACGAAGATTTCGCACCATCGTTTGACACCGATCGGCCGCAACCAGATCTCAGTCATGAACTTCGTCGATCGGGTATCCAGCCAGGGATAAGTGAGGAAACTATTCCAGAAACTAATCCTCAACCGGGATCATCTAATGACGCGACAGTTTTCTCACCGGAAATCGTAAGACCATTCCCGAAAGCACCTGCTCGATTAGCAGTAGTCAACAAACGACGCACGAGGAAAGCAACTGCTCTCACTGACACTCCTGAGAAAAACGCACTCGCAGAAGAACAGGCAAAAAAAAAGGATGGACGGAAATAGCACCGAGAAAAGGAGTAAAGAAAAGGAAAACATTGGACAGCCCAAGAATAAAACTAAAAGAGGAAAAAACCGCAAAAGCCCAGCTCGGAGGAAAATTTTGCAAGACGAAAATGAGAGCGATAAAAACGAGGATAAATTGGAGTGGTTTTGTATTATTTGGTTTGATAAATATTCTACTACGCAGTCAAGAGAAAAATGGATTGAGTGCATCCTGTGCAAGAACTGGGCACATTTGAAATGTATAGGTAGTAAGAAAAGTTTCACGTATGTCTGCCTCAATTGCGATTCGGATTAGTCGTATTCAGAATAAGCATCATCATTATTTATTTTATTTTTATGTTCATATGAAAAAAATTACCAAAGACGCCTAGGTAAAACATTTCATTGCAATAGTAATGATCGTTAGTTTCATCCGATTGTTAAGTTGATGAATAAATACATTACCAATGACAATAATGTTATTATTTTCCGATTAGGGTCATTTATTTCAACTAAAAATGCTGGACGTTATAAACGGCACAACCGACTCCAGCTTTCGCACAACACGCCCCATCGCGGAGTTATTTGTGCCGTGTCGCCCCGTCATAACAAATCGAGTCCCTGTTCGAAGCCGTTGACAATTAGTACAACTAAAAATAAATTTAAAAACTACGTAAAATTTGACACTAAACAGTCTACAAACCATAACGAATAGTTCTTATTTTACCAGTTCTTTTTTGCAATTTCTCAAAATCGGCACTTTCAACCCCACTCTCCCCCACTCGTACATTCAAATCGATATATCTCAGCAACGGTTAGTAATAACTTAAAAAACCACGGTTTTTCGTTTTTGAACGCTCTATACAATGAAATCATTCACGATTATGTTATACAAATTCAACAATTATTTATAAACAATCCAAAATTAAAAGTTAAATAAAACAAAAAATATACCCTGCATTTTTGAAATTCATTTGTTTTTAATTTCTTGAAAGAAAAGAAAAATTTAGCCACCTTAAACTTTTTGGGCCGACGCTTCGTTCGGAAGTTATAGCTTTTCAACGAGTTCGCCGGTTAAACAAATCGATATATCCCAACCATGGTTAATGACAAATTGAAAAATAATATCCGTTTTCTTCTTGTTTTCGCACGATCTATACCAGCGTAGTGCAACCCCGGAGCACTGAGCAAAAACCTGTCAACTCGTCAATCCCCTCTCTTACCCACCGTAAGGCCAGCGCGCGGTAGGCGCGTCGCACTGGTAGGGGATCGGCTCCGCTCGGCTGCATGGCGACCGCAGCCGAACGGGCTCGTAGGCCTGTTCGAGCGTGACGCGGGCGCAGATCCCCATTCTTCATTATATCACGATTCGCCGTACCGAACGGGTCTCTCAGTCGCTTACGAAAAATCCAATTCATTGAACTGGAAATTAAGCTCTGATGATATCCTGTCCTTCAACGCTTAATGTTTGATGCTAATGCTTTCTTTCCAATAATTTGTTACAAATCATCAAAATGCCGAAAGTCAGTACACACGTTAATTCTTCCAAGTGCGACTCCGGATGGGAGCTAAAATATTTATTCATTTTAAATACCGAAAATTGTTCAGAATGCGCCATTTGTGGCCACGTGATGACCAACATCAGAAAATTCAATATTTCTCGGCATTATGAAAAATATCACAAAGAAAAATATGAAAATCATTCGCAAGAGGAAAAATTGAAGTTAATTCATATTATCAGATAAAAAACAATAGACCTTCTACTTCTGGATGTTCTTCTCTAACACCTCCTTATACTATAAGAAGCTGAGAGACATTGACGAGCACCAATTTGGTCAGCAGACTCACAAGGAAAATTTTCTGGATTCACGGCGGAACATTCGGGAGGTGTTAGAGAAGAACATCCAGAAGTAGAAGGTCTATTGTTTTTAATCTGATAATTTTTAATTAACTTTAATTTTTCCTCTTGCGAATGATTTTCATACTTTTCTTTGTGATATTTTTCATAATGCCGAGAAATATTGAATTTTCTGATGTTGGTCATCACGTGGCCACAAATGGCGCATTCTAAACAATTTTCGGTATTCAAAATAAATAAATATTTTAGCTCCCATTCGGAATTGAATTTGAGAGAATCAACGTGTGTACTGATTTTCGGCATTTCTAATGATTCGTAACAAATTATTAGAAAGCAGAGCATTACCATTAAACATTAAACGTTGAAGGATGGGAATAACATCAGAAATTAATTTTCAATTCAATGAATTGAATCTTTCGTCAGCGAATGAGAGACGTGTTCGGTACGGTGAATCGTGATACGATGCAGAATGGGGATCTGCGCACACGTCAAGCTCAAACAGGTCTACGAGCCCGTTCGGCTATGTTCCCCATGCACGGAGCGGAGCCGACCTCCGACCACTGCGACGCGTGGTCGTTTAAGGAATAAAATTATCGGGAAAGGCGAGGAAACTCACGTTAATCAAGCACCCCGCAAAACTAATAAATAAATTGTGAACTTGCGTTCAAATCCTACGCGCCATAAGCGAGTTAATGCGCTCACTGTAGTCGCCTGTGCTGGCCTGCGCGCATCTAGGCGGAGTCGAGCGGCAACGAGGAGAGGAGAAATGGACGGAGAAAGGGAAGAAAAGCAAGTTAGGAGACGCGCGGCGAATCGTGGTTGGACATCCCTGACCTATACGATGAAGGTATTCATGATTATATTGCATCGATGTAACAATTATTTACTATAAATTAAAAATGAAAAGTTAAACAAAACAAAAAATATGAAATTTCTTCTACCTCCGAAAAAACTGAAGAGTTTGTCGCCGGAAGCTGTAGCGATGTTACTCGCTCCTATAGTCACTGCTGCAGCAGACCAATTAAGCGCTAACATTGAAATCGAACCTGACCTTACGACAGATACGAGCTCGCACGATGATTCAGACTCCGACTCCGATACTTATTTTGATTAGAAATAAAATTGTCATCCCCTTCTCACTATGTCGGGATCATTCCCCAATGTATTTTGTAAATAAAGCAATTTATTGCGTAAAATGCACTGCTCACAATTATTTTATTATGAATATTATATTTTATATTATATCTCATCTCGCGTAATTAACTTGTATTATAAAATCATTTTCTGAATGACAACAGTTACTTGTTGACCTCTATTTAACAGGATACTCGACAGATTTATAATATTTTGTGTCACGAATAAAGATAGTATACAAAGAAATGGTTACTAAATGGCAATGACAAATTGTTACAAATACTAATAATTGTTGCAATATTCAATAATATTGTAAATCAATAATAAATGAATAAATGAATAAATGAATAAATGAATAAATGAATAAATGAATAAATGAATAAATGAATAAATGAATAAATGAATAAATGAATAAATGAATAAATGAATAAATGAATAAATGAATAAATGAATAAATGAATAAATGAATAAATGAATAAATGAATAAATGAATAAATGAATAAATGAATAAATGAATAAATGAATAAATGAATAAATGAATAAATGAATAAATGAATAAATGAATAAATGAATAAATGAATAAATGAATAAATGAATAAATGAATAAATGAATAAATGAATAAATGAATAAATGAATAAATGAATAAATGAATAAATGAATAAATGAATAAATGAATAAATGAATAAATGAATAAATGAATAAATGAATAAATGAATAAATGAATAAATGAATAAATGAATAAATGAATAAATGAATAAATGAATAAATGAATAAATGAATAAATGAATAAATGAATAAATGAATAAATGAATAAATGAATAAATGAATAAATGAATAAATGAATAAATGAATAAATGAATAAATGAATAAATGAATAAATGAATAAATGAATAAATGAATAAATGAATAAATGAATAAATGAATAAATGAATAAATGAATAAATGAATAAATGAATAAATGAATAAATGAATAAATGAATAAATGAATAAATGAATAAATGAATAAATGAATAAATGAATAAATGAATAAATGAATAAATGAATAAATGAATAAATGAATAAATGAATAAATGAATAAATGAATAAATGAATAAATGAATAAATGAATAAATGAATAAATGAATAAATGAATAAATGAATAAATGAATAAATGAATAAATGAATAAATGAATAAATGAATAAATGAATAAATGAATAAATGAATAAATGAATAAATGAATAAATGAATAAATGAATAAATGAATAAATGAATAAATGAATAAATGAATAAATGAATAAATGAATAAATGAATAAATGAATAAATGAATAAATGAATAAATGAATAAATGAATAAATGAATAAATGAATAAATGAATAAATGAATAAATGAATAAATGAATAAATGAATAAATGAATAAATGAATAAATGAATAAATGAATAAATGAATAAATGAATAAATGAATAAATGAATAAATGAATAAATGAATAAATGAATAAATGAATAAATGAATAAATGAATAAATGAATAAATGAATAAATGAATAAATGAATAAATGAATAAATGAATAAATGAATAAATGAATAAATGAATAAATGAATAAATGAATAAATGAATAAATGAATAAATGAATAAATGAATAAATGAATAAATGAATAAATGAATAAATGAATAAATGAATAAATGAATAAATGAATAAATGAATAAATGAATAAATGAATAAATGAATAAATGAATAAATGAATAAATGAATAAATGAATAAATGAATAAATGAATAAATGAATAAATGAATAAATGAATAAATGAATAAATGAATAAATGAATAAATGAATAAATGAATAAATGAATAAATGAATAAATGAATAAATGAATAAATGAATAAATGAATAAATGAATAAATGAATAAATGAATAAATGAATAAATGAATAAACGAATAAATGAATAAATGAATAAATGAATAAATGAATAAATGAATAAATGAATAAATGAATAAATGAATAAATGAATAAATGAATAAATGAATAAATGAATAAATGAATAAATGAATAAATGCATGAGTGAATAAATAAATAAGTGAGTAACTGACTAGATTCCTAAATGGATAATCGACTGCTTGGCTAAATAACTAGATAAGTATATGCGTAGATGCATAAATAGCTAGGTATCTGAATAATGCCTAAATGTTCTCTTTCTCTTTCCTTGTTTCTCTCTCTCTTTCTCCTAGTTATCGCTTTCTACCGCCGCTGGCGCTCGTCTCGCCTATTTCTCCGCCTGGCCTTCTCCCGCCTCTGTACCCGCTGCCCGTCGCGTCTACCGCCCCTCTCGTCCTTCTCCATCGCTCGCTTAACCTCACTCTTTGTCTCCCTGTATTTCTACTCTTCTTACCTTTTATCTTTACCCTTCACTACCTTCCTTCTCTACTCTACCTTTTCCTCCTGTTTTTCTCTCTCCGCCACTCGTTCACTCCCCACTTTTCCTTCTCCAACCTTTCTCACTGCCGTTTTCTTTCGCGCACCGTTCACCTCGTGTCACTATCATTCGCTCCGGAAACGGAAGTCTCGATAATTCTCTTTATGTATGAGTTTGAGTGTTACTTTAACTTTATGTAAAACATGTTAACTTTATGTTTGAGTGTTTTGTATCTCAAATCAGTTATTAGCTTTTTTTTTCCGTCTGACTAGAATGAGGGATATTGCTTTCTGTATCTCTTTCATCGGATTTTTCTCTATTTTTATGTATGTGTTTTCATCCTGTAGTAACACTATAGTTTTTGTTGTATACTCAATTCTGTCCATTATCACTGTCGTGTTTCCTTTGTTTGCTCTCGTCACTATGATGTTCGGATGTGTCTTAATGAATCTATTTGTATCTGTTATGATATTCTTTGTAATTATTTATAATTCTTGTTCCTAGTTGGTTGTAGTAAATTTGATAATTCTCCCCTTGTTCTATCTAGTTCTTCTTTGGGTATTACAATCCGTGTGCCTCAAATCCCGTTATGTAGTCGTGAATTGGCTGGGTTCTATCTTTTTTGATGATGTCTGGGACACAGTGTTTCGGACCTAACGCTAAGAAATTTTCGATGTGCGGTGGTATGGTTGTGGTTGATAAATTTAACACCCAATTATTTCTTTCTGTTAGTGATTCCCTCCCAACCATTGAATTGTGCCCCTCGTTATATGCCTGAATCATGTTGCCCCCCCCCCCCTGTATCACATTTTCTCCTACCATCCTCCTCTCTCCTCGTTCATCATTATTTCCCTTCTTATTACTAATCTCCCCCCTACCTGTAATACTGTGTCTTTGCGAATGCATAATGGTTAAAAATTATATTGACTTGTGGTTATACCGCTGAATATTATTGTCCCTTACTTTCCTTAGTCCATGAAATTTGGTTTCTAGAGTATTCCGTATTCTATCTGATAATTTTGTAATTTTTTAAATCTCATAACCCAAAAATGTATCCTGTATGTGTTCCGGTGTTCGTCTCATAATATTAGCGTTGTGATGTATTCTATGTGTGTATTGTTTTATCCCGCGAACCTTATCGTCCATTTCGAAGTTCAAAATGCTCCTATATGTATTGATAAGAATCTTTTCTAATCTCGAAGCATTCCCTTTGTATATTAGCCGAATGTTCTTGAGGTTTGCGTTGTCCAGATGGCTCGGAATTAGCCCCTCCTGCCGACACTTCAAAAGAAATTTCAATTGTTGTTGTGACTGTGCTCTCCGTTCGCTGTTTTTCTATCACATCTTGGATGCGCTCCTGATCCCCGGTCCAAATTTCCAATTTATATACTTGAAGAAGCTCATCTTCTCCTTTTAGTTTTCCGCCACTCGATAATTAATTATACATTTTCCTTGGCTAAGTACAATGATAAGTACAACGGGGAGATTGAGAACAAGGTTGGTGTGAATTGGGATATGGAGAGGCAGAGAGGGGAAAGGAGGGGTTATGAGTTATAGAAGTAAAGATGTGAAAAAGGGAGGAGGGGGAAAGGTGAACATAGAACTACATTAGTGGAGATATATATGAATAAGTAAATATCTAATAGAAGATGTTTCAATGAGTTGGGTGATAATATGTAATAGAGTGATGTGCAAAGTTTGTTAATGTAAAATTGTATACACAAGAAATGAATGGTTCTGAGGAGGTCCCCGACCACAGGGACGAGACGTTCAAAAATCAGTAAAATCATTAAAGAGGTCGTACGTCGCCAAAGCTGAGAACAACAAGAAAATAATAGTTATTATTATCATTATTTATCATAGCTCAATAATCTTGAGCGAAATATTATAATCTCTCAGTTTCGGCTTCAACGACCAATCGGCACATGAGTGTGCATAGCAATAAAACTTTAATGTTGTAACGTTTCAACCATAGTTGCTAGTCCTCCTCAGAAACTTTTATTCTAATTTTATTGACTCGTCATCTCTGAAAGTCCGTTCGCCACGTTTTCGTTTCCATTTCAATTTCGAGGTTATGAGTTTAAAATTTTTTCGGAAAAAAATTGATACAGTGAAAAAGCTTAACGAAATATCTCGATCGAGGTTATTTTATTACTCGGGAAAAACGCTCTAAACCGGGACCCTTTCAAGCCTCAGGTATAGAAAGTTCGGCGGAGTATCGTCACGTGTCACAGGGCGTAGCGCGCACGACAGTGTGCACGGTGCACTAAAATCGTTATTATTTAAAAAGGGGCAACTACGGGCAGCTAATTCCTGTCTATTCCATTAATAGATAGTTATATGAACATGTCGATGTTAATCCAGCATCAAGACGGATTAACATTTTTTTGTATCGGAAGAAATGTGTTGCGAAAAAAGCGAAAAAATATGAAAATCACGACTACCGTTAGCATAACGTTTCATCAATAACAACAAACATTTTCGAATATTGAAGTACATAAAATGTTTCCCCATACTGTTATTAACTTTAACAAGACGTAACAATCAGAACCATAAATAACAAAAAAAAAACCAACAACGACTATTCTGCGACAATTCGTAACCGACGGAGCCTCAGTCGGCGCAAAAGAAGAAACGATCACAGCGTCCGACCTCGTGGCCGAACCGCTCCCCCGGCGACAAAGAAAAAGTTACAATCTGCTAATGATATTTTATATTCGTCCCGAGACAGAAATTCAATAAGCGCGACTCACCGGTAACGATGAGACAATCCCACTCCTTTGGGAACAATATCGGGGACCGGGACTCAACGGAACCATTTTCCCTCTTTTCCCGGGATTACAATCTCTTGAGTTATTTTCCCTCGCTCTCCTACCGCTTTCTTCCGAACCCAAGCTCTCGTCAAGACGTCTCTCGCCGAACAGCCAAGAACAACGTCGTGACGAATGGCTCGTGCCCCTTGACCCCTACTTTCTTACACTACGACGCCGGAGGGGCAGGCAACCAACTCTGACCTCTCCCCGCGCACCTATATTTCGGGGGTCCTCGCACGCGCTATCTCTTGTAGCCTGCTTCGGTGACGGAGAAGTGGACGAGGCGTCTTGATGGGGGGGAGGGGGGGGGCGCTTCGCTGATCGGCAGGACTACTCTTGGCGGGGTCGCCCTCCTCCTTCTCCCGACTCGATATTCTCAGTAATGTCCGTGATTGCGGTAAAAGTCTCGCCGCCCGGGACGATTACAATAGTACATAACTCCCGTTTTCAGCCGGGAGTTAAAAATTTAAAAAAAAAACAAAAAAAACAATTAGAACAAAAGCATAATTTCTCTATCTAGACCCTGGGCTCGTCGGTGTCGTCGTGACGAGAGCTGCGAGCGTGGTTCGGGGGATGCGACGAATTATTTCACGCAACAATACCTTTAATAACAATATCCATTTTCGAAAATTGAAATCGGGCACGCGGTTGCAATTTTATACCCTATTTTCGAGAGCACTGTAAAAGTCGTCAGCGAAGCTTTGCGCGCATGTTCCTACGAGAGGCAACTTTCGACTGTTGCAGAAAAGCAGGTCTACAATATTTTCACCTCGGCGTATGCGATCCGAATGCCTCAAGCCCCCCTCTACAAGAATTTGTTTCAAAAACATCGATTTTCCAACCTTCATTTTTCAACTTTTAGCCAGCTTTTTGGGATTTTGGACCACTGTGCCGCGGTAAGACTCCTGCAAGATGTCAAATAAGTGTGGTTATATGAATAATATGGAACGGTGTGAGTGATGTGCGTTCATGCATATTGAGAATATGTATAGTTTAAAGTTTATACTATTCTTAACGCACATTTACGAAATGTCTGTCTAACGGTCATATGACAGGAGAAAAAAAATTGGTGATACTATTCGAGACCCCAGGCAACGCACATTTCTGTTTGGAGTCCAGTACCGACACACACTTTCAAATTTTCCACTGAGTTGAGCTGAGCCATCATTTTGGCGAATGATGTTATTGTGTCACCGTTCCAAATCCTACCGGATTTGTCACCAACGAATATCTGTAAAACACAAAATTATTGTATTGTCCATAATGTTAGAAAGTGACCAAAATATAATACAGGACAGATAATTGTGAATTGTATTTCGCGCCTCTTCCTTCAAGATCATCTGGTAGTGCCCCCACTTTGGGCCGGATATCACATATTCAAAATCTCTGTTTCAAGACTTTTTTGTCCCTAAGTTCACCTCTTACCGGTATTCAGGGACAACGGATGCTGTTATCGTCATTCTTCTACTTTATGCCAGATAAAACACACATATTAGGAAAATCAAGAAAAAGCAGGAGCAATGCAAAGGAAGAAAAACATGAAATCAAGCAGGGATCCGAGCACCGAATCCAATTCAAGCGAGGATTATTGGCGACAAAAAGTCAAAAAATGAATAAAAAAATTACAAAAAAAACGTAGCAGGAAAAATCATCGTATAAGGAGTAAGTAAACAATATTTTTATCACAAGAGGCATGTTCTCAATTTCAATCGAGATAAACCTCGAACGACATGGATAACGTCGTGGCGCCCGTGGGGTCCAACCTACACGGGGAGCTATGTTTCACGCCGAACACACGTCGCACTATATCCGTCAACAGCAATGGTCTGTGGAAGCCCAACGACATATTGTCAAACTTTCGAGCTATGTCTCGAACGTCATGTGAAACGTCGTGGCACCCGTGGGGTCCTACCTACACGGGGAGCTATGTCTCATGCCAAACATACGACGTCAACCGAGAGGGTCCTACTCTCTCGGTGCGCTATGACTCAGACATGAGGGGACTATCGATGAGATGTTGTCTTTTTTCTCGAGCTAGGTCTCGAGCGACATGTACAATGTCGTGGCACCCGTGGGGTCCAACCTACACGGGGAGCTATGTCTCATGTCAAACATACGACGTAACGAAAATGTCAACCGAGAGGGTTCAACTCTCTCGGCGAGCTATGACTCAGACGAAATACCGAAACTTCTGAAGGGAATGTCACTTTTCCATTAGAAAATATAATTTACAATAATTGCTGAAACAATATTCTACCAACACAGATTACGGTTCGGACTCAAGCGAGTGTGAGGAACAATGAAGATCAGGACCCGACATGCTCACAGATGCCTTCGTCAATCCGATAGATTTGACCGAGGCCAATAAAAGTTTCCCGGTCGATGTTCCAATGGATAATACGAATTCCAATATACCAGCAGACAAGCCACTGCAGGAGGAACTACTACATGTGATTGGTAAACGTTTAGACGATGATATTACTATGGCTCCAGCTGTACACAACGATATTGTCATTCGCTGGGAAGAAATGCTCAAGAGAGGCTTGCCGAAAGTTGAAATAGACGGACTTTTAAAAAAATATCCGGTGCCAAAAAACGTTCCAGGTATCAATCCTCCAACCTTAAATCCAGAAATAAGTGTTTCTGTTCAGGAAATCGTTCTCAAAAGAGATGAACGTATCGTTGTTAAGCAACAAAAAATCGCAGCGTGCATTGCCGCGGTTCGAATAGCGCTATCTGTAACGATGGAGCAAGAATTCGAAGCAAAAATAATTCTTTTCGAACAACTCAGTGACATCGGTCAACTCTTAGTTGACCTACAATTCGATGAATCTTCGATACGGAAAAATTTGATCCAGCCAAATATTAAGCTTTCCGCTCGAGATACTTTGAAGTCAGCTGTAGCGGACGAAATGCTATTCGGAAAAGACTTGGGAGAAAGAGTCAAATCCACAAAGAGCCTACTGCAGGCTTTGAAGGATCTTAAGGTTACCATAAAAACTCCAACTCAAAGTTCGAAAAATTTCAAGGGCCCACCTCGTCGGTACTCGACGTCACAATATTATCAACGATCAACGAGGGGGCAAAAAAAGTATCCTACGGCAACGTCGAACAAACGATACAAAAAACCAGGTCCTCAGAAAGACAGCGAGATCCCAAAACGTCGCCGCTAGTTGTAGAGCGCGCTCATGGGAGTAACAT
The DNA here is from genome assembly GCA_963971145.1 of Sussaba pulchella. Classification (NCBI taxonomy): domain Eukaryota; kingdom Metazoa; phylum Arthropoda; class Insecta; order Hymenoptera; family Ichneumonidae; genus Sussaba; species Sussaba pulchella. Next base: position 2,952,462 of record OZ020176.1, on the reverse strand, counting down.
AGCAGGTCGATTGAAACGTTTTCGCAACATTTGGGAACGAATAACGTCCGATAAAACTATTTTAGAATGGGTTCAAGGACACAAAATTCCCTTTGCATTGAAAGTTGTTCAAAATTCGGTTCCCTCCGAACCGCAATGGCCAGAGAAAGAAGCGTCACTGATTTCATTACGAATCAGTGATCTATTAGAAAAAGGTGCGATTAACAAATGTAAACGGAGTTAACGATCAGTTTGTTTAAAAAAACCAGTCGGATCGTATAGACTGATTTTAAATCTCAAAAATTAAACGAGTTTATTGAGATAGAACATTTCAAGCTCGAGGATTGGAAGGTTGTCCAAAAAATTGTATTACCAAATTGCTTTATGGCAACTCTGGATTTAAATTATGCATACTACTTAATTTCAATTGCTAAAGAGGATAGGAAATATTTGAGATTTTTGTTCAAGAAACAATATTACGAATTCAATTGCTTACCCTTTGGTCTCAACACAGCACCATGGATATTTACAAAATTAATGAAGCCAGCAATGGCTCAACTCCGAACAGCGGGATACTTATCTGTCATATATCTCGATGATATCCTATTGATAGGAGATTCGGCTGAGAATTGCTGAAGCAATGTCCATGCCACTTGTTCACTTTTAGAGTCACTCGCGTTCGTGATTAACCAAAAAAAAGAGTAAACTTTCACCATCAAATCACTGCACGTATTTAGGCTTGGACTTCTATTCTGAATCGATGACTATTCAACTGCCCTCTGAAAAGGCTCAGCATGTTTTTAAAAAGATCCTGACTTTTCGTAAGAAAAAATTCTCGAAGATACGAGATTTTTCATCTTTTCTAGGAACATTGGGATCGTGGTGTCAGGCAACGAAATACGGTTGGGCTCATTTAAAAGATTTCGAGAGAACCAAATATAAAGCTTTACGTGACAATGACAATAACTATGACAGGAGATTGCAATTGCCTGCATCATTGGCGGATGATTCTGAATGGTGGAAAAATACGATATTACAAACCAAACGGGAGATAAAAAATCCAAAATTCGTTACTGAAATTTTTTCGGACGCTTCACTCACGGGGTGGGGAGCGTGTTGTAATAACAAAAAAGCATATGGCCAGTGGAATGATGAAGAGAAAGAATATCATATAAACGCATTAGAGCTTTTGGCAGCACTCTTTGGGTTGAAATGCTTTGCGTCTCATTGCAAAGATTGTGATATATTGTTGAGGATCGATAACACAACAGCGATAGCTTATATTAACAAGATGAGAGGAATCTGCTTCAAGAAGAGAAGTTCTACGACAAATAATACACGAAAAAGCCACTGAAATCGTGGTAGTTCCATACTGGCCCGCTCAACCATGGTTCCCGTTGTTCATGTTTTTGAGTGAACAACCACCTATAATCTTTGAGCCAAGAGTTAACCTGTTACGTTTTGTAACACCGGTTTTTACCCGGGTATCTTCGTCGCTCCTGCGCTGCGCGTGTTGGGCGCCAGCCGCCACAAGACGGCCCTGAAATTACTCCCCGGGGTGAACCGGGGCCGACTACGGTCTCGCGACAGCGCGGAGCGATGCGGGCATTAACGGTAGCTCAGCCTTACGCGGGTAGAGGGGCATGGGCCAAAACGGTTAAATAATCAGACAGCGATAATGAGAAATAGTCGTATTTATTGCGTAATCCCTTGGTCACCCGATCACGAGCCTTCAAGTGTCGAACGACTGAATTACAATAAGTTATTACGCAGCACGGGTCCAGCCCGGCCGGAAAACATCGACAACAATTATTTTCGGAAGTTTTCGGTCGTCCGTGGTATGGTTCGTTCAATACATTCATTCGACCTCTAAGCTATTCTCGCGAAGACAAGACGATAACAAAACAATAGAATACTTTAATGACTTTTCTGTCTCCCCGATTAATTCATTCTGCACGCGGTCTCACTCGGTTACTGGTCTCATTCACTCCCCATTCATTCTCCGATCCAACCTAGACACAATACTATTTTAATAATTTATTTCACACCTAATTACTCTCGCTACTACCGTCATCGGTAATACCCTAATCGATTTTCACTCATTCCAATTATCGCACGCACTCACTCCTACAATTTACAACACAAGTTATCCCTATTCGCTAACCTTACTCTAGTCCTTCCGCCACCCCTGACTCTACCCCTCCCTATTATTACAAGCAAAACCAGAGTCCTCGTTCTGGGGTGAGGAAGCCAGGATCCTCTTAAAGCCCTAACTAACCCTTTCGCCACTCCCTGACTCTATCCCGTTCTACACGTGAAAGAATCCGGTCTGGAGTGGTTCCAGGTTTCCTTTTCCCCAAGTCCCTACCTCAACCCTACGCCACTCCCTGGCACTGTATCCTTCCCTAATACAAGAGTACTCGTTCTGGAGTGGGACCTTCTCGTCAGCACACTCACCTCCGACAGCACGCGATAACGCGTATGATAGCACTTTCTATTACTCAATGATAGCCCGCGAATAATCGAAAAAGCGTTGCAGTCGACAACGTGGTAGCCTGCCGGCCACGCGGCCGGAGCAGGTATGCGACAACCCGAATGATAGCAATTTTCGGAGTACTGCAGACGACTCTCGCGATAACTTCGGTAACGAATTCTAATTAAACCTCTAAATCGCATGATTAGACTTAAGCGCGGGCTACTTTACTCACGGCACGCCGGATTCGGTCTCGCTGATGTTGGCTTCCTTTACGAGAGGTGTGGCGAGAGGATTTGCTGTAGTGGTCTACCACCGACGAAAGCTGGACGAGAAGAGAGCGACTCGAGGCTCGCCGTGCGGGGCCTCGTCCGATTGATCCCCACCCCGAGTCGCAGCTTTGGTCGAGACGTGCTCCCTCTTTCGGTGAGCTGATACGTTGCTTTGCTCCGCAGTCCGCAGCCTCTTCACAACGATAAAATGTCGACAACACTAGTATACTGCGGATCCCGATCTCGTCATTATCGACGGACGACGACGGATCCGCAGCTGGGCGATAGCGTGATAACTGCCCCTCAGGTGCTTGAGGACGATAATAAGATCTTGCCTCCGCCTGCGGTGTCAGACACCCGGCCCATGCTGTGTCTCCGGTAAATGACAGCGGAGAGTCGACAGCATCCTGTCCTCGAGACTACCCGATGGTCGGTGGAGCGGATGGTATCAAGGGCGGCTCCGAAATATTTAAGTTTCCCATCTTAACCAGGTAACGGGCCTTACGGCAGGCGTCGATACCCGGGCGGCACTGTAGGCAGAGCGGGGACCCCCAGTTTCGGTCCACCGCAGCTCCCGGCACAATTTCCGGATTTTCAGAACGGGGGAGTGGTCCGTCCTTGGATCCGACCGCTGATGGGATTCCCTCCATCAGACGGTAAGGCTGCTGCACACCGGTCCCGGTTGCCTCACTTCCGGGGGGGCTATGTCGTTCCTCGACGGGAGCAGGAACGACGTAAGGACGGCGGTTGCGGGCGAAGCTCTCGAATCTCCGACGGTGACGATGGCTCCTGTCCGACGTGCGTGGAATAATAAAAAGATACGCTCGAATATACCGCCTGTTCTAATTAATAATTTTGGCCTGCGATTTTCTATCGATTCATAAGGTGCTGCCGGAGGGGGGGTCGGCGGTAGACAGCTGACAGCTATGGATGGTAGCGCTGAAGCGCAGTAACGGGGTGCCTCGAAAAAGCACCACGTTACAGTTTTTCAAACAGACAACCCCATCCGCTATGGAAACGGATTACCCTGGTTGCAGGGAGACTATGCGGCAAGCGCTCATAAAACGACAGGTTCCGGTTAATTTGGCGGATCTCATGATATCTTCGTTGACAGATTTGTCGATTAAGGCTTACAATCGTGGTCTGAAAAAATGGTAGAATTCTTGCAATGAAAATCATATTGATCAGTTCAAAACGGCAATAAGCAATATTTTGTCCTTTTTGAAGTCAGAGTTTGATAAAGGAGCGTCGCGGGGGTCGTTAAATTCTTATAGATCAGCGGTTGCGCTGATTATGGAAAACGCCATAGGACAGGATAAGAACGTTAAAAGATTTTTCAGAGCTTTGTCAAATCTACGACCTGCGAATCCCAAATATGACCATACATGGAATCCGAAAATTGTTCTAGACTATTTAGCTAGATTGTCAGAAAATACGGGTTTGTCTCTTGAAGAGTTAACAATGAAATTGGCTACACTCTTAGCCGTAGTAACAGCGCGTAGGTTACAAACGTTAAGTTTAATTGAAATAACGAATATAAAGGGTTTGACACTCTGATCGAAATACCGATACCTAAACGCATAAAAACATCCGGACTTAATAGAATGCAGCCATATTTAAGGGTTCCATACTTCGTCGAGAAACCCAAAATCTGTGCGGCAAGAGCGTTAGAAGATTATTTGGAAAGAACAAAACTCATAAGACGAAACATCAACCAATTGTTCATTTCTTTTAAAAAGCCACATAAACTCGTTTCCTCCCAGACCTTGGGAAGGTGGATAAAAAACACCTTAAAAAAGAGTGGTGTCGACACAACTATTTTCTCAGCGCATAGCACTCGCCACGCTTCGACATCATCTGCGAAAGCTAAGGGGGTCAGTATAGACCTAATCAAAAAGACTGCTGGGTGGACAGTAGAATCGGCAACTTTCGGTCGGTTCTACGATCTGCCAATTGAAACTGACAAAGATCAATATACGAAAGCGATTATAGGTGATAACTAGGAGTTATGACGGATTAATTAAAGCGAAATACACACTTGGGTTACTAAACGAGAAAAATATTGTATGAATTAAAAATGTTTAATATGCACAAAGCTTATCCTAATAATGGGTTTATTTTTGCCGTAACATACTTTAAACATCTACCAGATGATCTTGAAGGAAGAGGTGCGAAATACAATTAAACAATTGAACGAACTTACCTGTAAGTGAAGTTCTATCATAATTGTATAAAGCGCCTCTTCCGAAAGATCAGTCCCTCCCTAATCCCGTGGTTTATATTGAAATTATAAACGAAGCCCAATAATTGTTACGGCACTTTGAAATAATGACGATAACAGCATCCGTTGTCCCTGGATACCGGTAGGAGGTGAACTTAGGGATAAAAAAGTCTTGAAACAGAGACTTTAAATGTGTGATATCCGGCCTGAAGTGGAGGCACTACCAGATGATCTGTTGGAAGAGGCGCTTTATACAATTATGATAGAACTTCACTTACAGGTAAGTTCGTTCAATTGTTTAATTATTTACACGGTCATTTCCATATTAGCGCTAATGATGCAATTGATCGGTAGTAGCAGCGTTGCTGTATCGTACTGTACGAGTTCTATTGCGATAGGAATGAATCTGCGGAACCAGGCACAGCCTTCCTTCTAATTTCCGCAGCTGAGGTCCTGAGCGAGATTTTCGATGGTGTATCGCTAATTGATATTGTCGTTTTTCACTTCACAGGCCTCAGTGGCATCCAATTTATCTGCATGAGGCGCTTTATTTTCCTTGTCAGCGGGTCTCATTTCCTCGGTGTATTGTTGTATCGCGTTATTTCCTTCGTCGGGCACTTCAATTTCTCCTGGAAAGGACTGGAAGTTAGAATTATTGCATTGACTTATACTTACTAGGTTTGTCGATGACCTCGCATCCTTCGTAGCGGAGTTAAATTCTTCTAGGACCTCATTGCTTTTCACCATACACTGAAACATTCGAAAATTTCACCATAAGCATTGAACGTTCAATGTTTCTTCCAATACAAATTATTGCACATTAAACCGTCCGACTACACAAATTGTTAGCTTGCAGAGAAAGCAAACATTTTGAAACACAATTCACCTGTGGGATGTACAACGAGTTGAATGGGATAGCATCATGCTTCAAACGATAGATCGCTCGAGAGTATGCGTTATCCCGTCAGCCGTAATATTCGGGAAGTCAGTTTCTACATCTTCATGATGAAAATGCAGCTGGCAAACGAAGTTACCGGAAGAGAATTTCTTACGATTCCCAAGTAAAGCCTGGTTCTGTCTGACTCGGACTCTGTGTAATATTCAATATTCATGCTTAATAGACTGTGCCAAGTTTAATGACTATTTTTTTTGGCTCCTATGTGAAAATTACATTTTCTATCACGAAAAAAAATGTTCACCAAATCTTGGCTCGATATCTTGATTTTTCAGTTGGCGTAAATGAGGATTTTTAAAAAATAAATCATTTTTGATCAGCTTTATGCCCTAAAATTTATGGAATATGATCTATAAAATAAAAACAAAGAGCATCGTTTCATCGAGAATTGAATTTCTAACAAAGATGACCTTAGACGAAGTCAAAAAAATCGCCTACTCGTCTTGTAGAGCAAATGAAAAGTGAATTTTTCCTTAATTTTTTCGTAACGTTTGTTCTTATACATTAGGCCGGCTTGAAAAAAAAACTTTTTTTTTTCTTTCAATCAAAATACATTCACGCCAAAGTATCTTCCATCAAAAGAATCGTGTCCAAAAATGAACCCGATCGGACCATTTTTAGGGGTCGCGCAAGATTTTTCTAGTTTTCCCATTTGATTAACATGGGAAGAACGAAAAGTTTCCATTCAAAAAATCATAGCTCCGCCAATTTTATAGGTACATTGATCCGCTTAGTTCCATTTGAAAGGTCTTGGAAACCCGCTTAAAATGGCGTGCGGACCTTTGGGATCCCATTGCAACTTCCATCAATAATTTTGTTGTTTCTGTTGTGCCGGAGCACCGAGTGACCGATAAGGAACGGGTGTTTAACGGCTTAGACAATTATTTAATTATTTATTCGTGAGTTCCCGCCACGAAGAATTGGAATTCACGTAAATCAGTCAATGATTAATTTATTTAATGCGTTAAAAAACTGGTGGAATACAATATTGATTACAATGTTTTAAACTTAATGTTAACTTTAACTTCGATTTTAACTTTGACCGGACCGCGGGAACCGGATAACCCTAGACGTTCGCGCTTCGACGTGATTCCGCGGTTCGGGGTCTGTTTCAAGACTCACTGTAATTCTGACCGGACCGCGTAGAACTGGCTAACCCTAGACGTTCGAACTAGAACGTAATTCCGCGGTTCGGGGTCTTGCTGAAGGCAGTTTACCCTTCTGATCATTACTCAAGACTGACTCTCGGATGGTCGCTATGTCGCCCATTACGACTCCCGTCCGAGAGCTTATTTTAATGCTGACGGTTTTGTCAGCATTGTCCTTTATTTGACCTTGGAGTTGCTTCGGTAAGCGACTCCGTATTTGCGAAATAAATTCAGAGGTGAATTTACAGACTGCATATTTTAGTAACGGAAATGCCGTATTTCCGTTACTTAGCGTAAGCGATTTTTGTTCGACTCGGAACAATTATATCTTGCATATAATTGTTTCAATAAAAATTCAGTAAAAGTGCGGGGCACCACATTTCGTAAGAAATTATCGACGGAAGTTGCAATCGGATTTCGAAGGTCCGCACGTCATTTTAAGCGGTTGTTCAAGAGCTTTCAAATAGAACTAACCAGATCGATGTACCTATAAAATTAGCGGAGCTACGATTTTTTGAATGGAAACTTTTCGTTCTTCCCATGTTAATCAAATGGGAAAACTAGAAAAATCTTGCGCGACCCCTAAAAATGGTCCGAATCGGCTCATCTTTGGACACGATTTTCTTGATGGAAGATAGTTTGGCGTGAATATATTTTGATTGAAAGAAAAAAAAAAGTTTTTTTTTCAAGCCGCCCTATTATACATACATCGAACAATGATTACATAAATAAAACTTGTGAATTTTATTTTCTAGACAATCCTAATGATCTAACGAACTGATTTTTATGCTTAAATTCTTCTTTATATCTTTTGGTTTTAAATAAAAATCATAATAATAACAAAAAATATCAAATTTAAAAAAGTGATATTATTTTATTTCTCATTCCATACAAGTTTTATAGACTTAGAAGTTTTGAATCAATATTCATTGCTATAAGACGTACAAGCGTGTGTCAATGTGTAGGTATATTGCTGTAGTATCGAATAAGAATATACGAAGTGAGAATTAACATTTTATCACAGACGAATATCATTAATTTTTATGATTTTGTAGATTATAATTTTTTTACTCAGATAATGATAATAATAATAATAACAACAACAACAACAACGACACCTTTTCCTGAAGTTACAGTCACGCAAAAATCACGTGAGAAAATGTAAAAATGTTTTGTTCCTTTAATTTTTTTGCCGAGTGTATATAATGAACAGCTAAATTTTTTGATAAAAAGACATAACCAATAATAATATTAATATTCTGGACCTTATTGGAGCATCGATAGCGTTGATAGAACTCCATTGGACTCGTTCGAAAGCTACGGTCTATAATTACTCGTTCAAACAATTCAATGATTATTACTGTTATCGATGTTTATTACATGAAAAATGTGAGGAAAATTCGGGAAACTCGTGGTGCTCCTCGAAAACGAGTGCACTTATTATACTTGTTGTATACACTCTTCAAAACAATCACAAGATAATTTCTAAATAACCAAAATTTGTCGAAAATGTACACAATCATATTTCTGCGCCGAGGAATTGGATACAGCTGAACCACAAATTAGAAAATTTGAATTTTCGACATTAGTTGTTTTTTCATTGACACAAATTACGAGAAAATCAGTGCACTCGGCTAAACAATCAATAAAATTTCTTACTCTAGTGTGCGATTGGATAGAAGATAAATAAAGCTGAAAACACTCATACAGAACGATGTTTATTTCAATTCGTGGTCAAAATAAAACTGCTGTAACAAATGCAATGGGAACAAAATTCTACACAGTACATATAATATGCTCCGCATCACTACTGTCCCAAGACGGACCTTACGACGTAGTTTTTCTTGTGTCGCTAACCACTCGGCTACATGAGAAATCTAATTTTGGCAATTGAAACTTGAAAAATGTAATCAATTTTGATAATTTTTTGAAATATTCTTTCCTGATAGATCAGTTCAAAATGCAGATTTTGACGTGGGGCGATTAAGTCTGCATTTTTCCTGTCGGATATACTGTGCGAGTCTTCCAATAATCATTGAAATTCAATGAAAAATAGTGAACACGGTTATACCATTCCCTACAGAGGAACTTGAGGAGTACTTTGAGAAAAAAATGTTCATCTAAATCGAAGACCGGCCGGCGCAGAAGTGGTTGGTTTCATGAGGAACCTCTCATATAAACATTTTTCCAATAAAAAGATTTTTTTAACGCATTTGTTCGTATTTGTTTACGTAAACTGTACTCTACTCGTTCGAGGTTCGTAGTGGGATTTTTTTGGTTATCATAATAATCAAACGTAATATACATTTTCTCCTGGTTTACGCAATCTTGGATGTTATGTTCAATTATTACGATTGTATCAAATAGAAATCACAATTATTCATGTGTTGTATTGTGCTGTAATGAGCCGAAAATCAGTTTAATTTCATATTCAAAGTATAATTCTAATTCAAGACTCGGGGTCACACTATAATTTAACAATATAAATTCTTGCTATAAACCTTGAACGAATAAAAAACTATTTACGGAGACGAAGGATGAGAAATGCCCAAAACAAAGTTTTTCACTTGAAAAAAAATCCAATGTAAGGGAATGAAAATAATTCAATCGGATTCCTCTAGATGATAATTGTATGATTAACATTTCGGAAAAAAAATGTTAAATTCGGGATTTGAACCCACAACCTTTCAGTTCCCACGCAAGCACGTTACTTTTTTTTTTTTTTAATTTGTTTATGTGGTGAGGGAAAAAGGACAGGTTTAACCCGTTTCCAAAAACCTCGAATAAGACGGAACGAATGTCAATTAATTTTGACCTTAAAAACTAAGAGACTTGAATTACTATTTACATTTGTACATTGGTCAATAGAGTTATATCTTTACATCATACAACGCTTAATAGTTAATAGTACTTAATTACTATATCACAATCTCTGTCGGTTTCGCAGTTGTTGTAGGTAATTTTTTTTTCGAGCTTGCATTTGTCTCAGGTGCGGACAATCAATATTGAGCCATGGATATTTATCGAACTCCAGTCGATGAAAGTCCACAGAATCTATTTTTGGTATCGCAGTCAATCCAGAAAAAAACTCAGGCCTGTTAGCATATTCATTTGCTCTGAGCGAAATCCTTTTGTCTGCTTTATTTCGTTTCCAGTGATACAAAATAGGGATGTTTTCAGCATTTTGGAGTAGACCGTTGCTATCGCAGAACTTGAAGGCTTGTGGCGTGACATAGTTCGTGCGGATTTGTTGAATGGATTCAAATTCTGGTTGGACTTTTACGGACTGGATAATATCGTTTTCTATACCTTCTAAGTTTCTGAAATACTCTCTCGTGAGTTTAATCATGAAGTTGTCTATTCTCGTGACATTAGCTATTGTTACGGTACCGACGCCGTTACACTCCCCATAGCTACAAAAACAATAACATTATAACAAACCCAGGGCGGTTAGACTTTGAAAAGAACGAGCTATGGAAACCGACAGCGACCGGAGCGAGAGGGGGTTCGTAAAAGAACGAATCACGGGCAGGCAAGAGCCCGTGATTCAGTATAAAAACAGCCGATCGAGCGCAGAAAAGGCACTCTGTTTTAGGGAGCACCAGCCGCCAAGTGAAGGATCGACCAGGACCACCGAAGAAGGACGAGGACGCCCGAGGGAAGAGACCAGCCGAGGCGATCGAGAGACCGGAGTACCAGGGCCTTAGGAGGTAGCATTCGTCTTCCCTGGAGCCACAGCGGAGCCACCGACGGTACAGTGGGGACAGCCGCTCACGACGGGTGCCCCGGTCACCATGCGAGACCCCTCTCTACGGTACAGCGGCCGCGTCGCGTCGGGCGAGACCCTCGAGCGCCGGGGCTCGGGCCAGACGTAGCTGTATCGCGGGTCGTCTTACGACAGGCGCTCGGCGCAACTGTCTCGCGGGTCGTCTTACGACAGGCGCTCGGCGCAACTGTCTCGCGGGTCGTCTTACGACAGGCGCTCGGCGCAACCGTATCGCGGTTTAACATCCGATAGGCGCTAGGGACACACGCTGTACTACGGGTTGCCACCCAAAAGGCGCATACTCGACAGAATACATATATCTGAACCATCGTCTTATACCGTGTTCCACCAGTTTCTTTACCTACTCGAGTTCCGAACTACCGTCTATCCCGAAGGATATGTAAAGGAAGGTAGAAATACCGTTACACTATATCATATATCATTTTGTTAGAGATGAGGTGTTGAAATTCAGAGTGTTCTGATCGATGGAGATACAAACAAGTTCTAAGGCACTTTCTTTCGAACATACGAATTTTTTCGATAACAGTCTGTCCTGTGTTCCACCATAAGCGTGCCGCATAGGTTAATTCGGTCTTATTAATAACATATCTAGTATAACTTTGGTTTTACTAGATAAATGTTTATTATAAAATATGCGACTATTAGCTTGGAACGATTTACGTGCTTTTGGTATTTGGAGATCTAAGTGTTTGTTACCGCGAATAAGACAATCAATTTGAACTCCTAAGTAAGTGTTTTTATATTGGTGTCCGGAGTTGTGATTTCTATTTGAAAATGTTTATATCCGGCTCTTCTTATTGAATTTAGGTTTCTTACCGGTTTCCTAAATAGAATAGTTTCGGATTTGGTTGGGTTTCCACGCAAGTTCCAGCTCATATAATATTGGTTTATGTATTCAACTTTCTCTTTAAGTTCTATTTGTACTTCCTGAACCCTGTGATTCGCCATGTAGACGATTATATCGTCCGCGAAGGCAATTGCACTTGTCTTACTGTTAATACTATTTATATCAGCTGAGAATATAATATCACAGGTAAATATATTAAAGAGAATAGGTGAGTTGACAGTTCCCTGCTGCAGTCCCTCTCTTATGCAAAAAACCTCAGATAATATTTTTGAGCCGTCCCACACAACGAACTCCTTCCGCGGCCTTATTCAGGCCTGTGTCAAGGCTGGACAAGTCTGGTTTCAGGCTGGAGATCAAGCCGTCGGCAGCCCTGCGGGAGTCTTGAAATGATAACACGGAGGATGGCTTGCATGTGCAAGCCTGGTTCCAGCCTGATTATCAAGCCTGGATTAAGCATGATTATCAAGCCTTTATCAAGCCTGATTATCGCGCCTGGATCAAGCCTTATTATCGAGCCTGGATCAAGTCTGAATTGAGCCTGATTATTATCAAGCCGGGATCAAGCCTCTCAATATATTAGTAGTGAGACTTTTTTGGTAGTGCAATGAAACTCACGAATTATTGAAATAGAATCATTTTATTCATGAAACTATATTATTATAGTTATAGTATTGTTATAGTTTTGACTATATTAATATTATCATTATTATTATCAGTTTTTGGCGTCAATATTACGTAGCTTTTTTTGTTGTTATTCTATCCGTCACACGGACATAGATCACAATTTTAATATTGCTTGAAATTTAAGAAAACAACGAAACACGACATACAATGTCGTTTTTGACATACAATGAAACATAAACATAACATTTTAGATCGGGGTAAATCATATAATTCTTCGCGTTATATACAGGGATGGACATAATATATTTGCAAAAACAACATACAAAATTCTTTTTCATCCACTATTCAATTCCGTTGTAAACACTAAGTGAAAAACGACTTGTTATTGGAATCCGACATAAATACTGAGCGAAAAACCATTGCTCGGTCTTTACTCCGTGTCACGGTAAGGTTCGAGTGACGAATCACTTGTATAAAACTGGGGTTACTGGGGTTGTTACTGATTCTCCGAAGGGTTACAGGGCATTTTTCCTCTCCCAATACCGTCCTGATACCTATTTCCGAGCGCTCTCTCGACTCTCGGGACTGGAGCTTCGTCGCGACACGCTAGATGGCCTCAACGGGCATACAGCTATAGTCGTAGATCGTACGTCCTATAGCTGGAGCTTCGTCCATGCGCCTTGTTCTGGTTACCAGCGGTACAACAGTCCCCAAGTCGAAATTGCGATAATAAGCCTTGGTAGCCTTTTTTGGATTGCCAGGCCAGGGCGCTACCTCCTTCCTAGACCTACTTTTCATAGTGGAATCCGAACCACTATCAACTGTACCGAATGCCGATACAGTCAGTCGGTCATTTGGATCGCCCCTCGGCTACCGCTACGTCCTTTCGGCGAGAATGTAATTATTTTCACCGAAAAGTACGCCCGGACCGGGACTCGAACCCACGACCTCCCGATGCTCAGGCTAGCAGGCTAACCACTGAGCAAAAGCGTCGGTTTCTTGTAAAACTTGTAAAAAACACCGATCGAATTTGCCCATCCCTGTATCTAACGTGAAGAGTTATTTGACTTACCTTGATCTAGAATGTTGATCCAACATTGTCTGACGGGTGACTTAATCGACGGTTTACACCCGACAGGTATACGCTTGTGGCTGTTAAAATTTGCCATTGATCGACTTGGCTTCTTCTGGTTATAAATTCTTTCATGCAGCGATAAGTAAATGTTTTGTTTAACGGTTTTTTGCCTAGGCCATTAGTGATCCTCCCTGCACCACTGTAATATTTTTGTACATTAGGGTCGATAATGGCTCGAATAATATTTTGAATACATTTCTTGTAGTCCTTTGATGTTGTTATACTAAGAAACATAGATTTCAGATCGTCTTGTTTTTTCAGTTTGCCTGCTCAGCAGCCTTATCATTTTCGACGAACTGTGGTTTCAAGCTATCTTCAAGCTTTTTGAATTCCTCCAGAGTGATGATTAGTAAATCTGTATCATAGATTCTTCTCATTCGTTCAGTTCTTTCTGAACCTTCTAGAGAGCTTCATCAGCTACTAACAACCGTAGATCTTGAAGTTGAATTTTTAGATCATTTTGCAAACTTAGTTTACTGCCCTTAATTCGAGTCAGATTTTTTCCTCAAGTAGGCCCATTTTGGCATCTATGTAGTCGGCAAAAAATTCTTTAAATGGATTATCTATACCGTCTGTGAGAGCTTCCAAACGGTTGCGATATTCTCCGATACAATCATTTTTATTTATCGTTGTCTTTTCTCGTGCTGTGGATGTTAGAGTTTTGTCAAGTCTACGGCTCAGCCCAAAAGACGATCTTCGAGAGGAATCAATATCCACGTTAATCGTTCCCTCGTTGCGTTTCGTGAATAACGGCTCCACTGTACATGTACCTGAATTTTTTGATAAATTATGTGGATTGATACATTATTTATGAATTAAGAAGTGCTCAGAGTCAAATTTACCTGAATTCGAACTGCAATTTTTCGAATATTTGTCAGAAGGTGTTTTGAGAATTTGACGCGATTTCTCTGCGGTGTATTTTTCAGGACGTGACACTGACTTGGGAGGACACTATTAATCGAATCACGTGGTCTTACAGGAGAATTCTCTTTGCCACTTTCGCTGCTTGATGATTCGTGGTCAATGATTTGTGGACAATCTACGAATACAAAAATCACAAGTCTGTGTATCGTATGTACTATCATGCGAACGACAACAGGTGATTGACAATTTTTATTTAAATCTTGATGACTCACCGGAGTTGTCGGAAAATGCGACCTCTTGTGAATCCTCAGCGACCTCTTTAATTGGGGAAACGTGGGAGGACTGCCTTTGTTTCATCAAACTCTTCGCCTTTACTCTTGAAAGAATATAAACGTGACTTTGTTTTTCGGCTTCAGATTCGGTCGTGACGATTTTTTCAGGATGAATCAGGGATTTATTAAGCCTAATAATCCCGGTTTCGTAATCCTCTGAAAATAACAAAGTGAGTATGTGTATAAAAGAAAAAACTACCAGTACACAAGAAGGAAGTTATTGAAATCTTACCTGCCCACATACGGACTGTAAACTAAGTGTATCGGTGTATCCCAATCATCGTCAGGCAATTTTTGTTGCTTCACCCATTCACCCATACGATGCCACAGTTTTTTTTGTGGATAAACGCATTTCCATTTGCCATGTCGTACAATTAACCAGCTTGCAGGTAAGGTAAACGGCCCAGTTTCTGACACTGTCCTAGATTGTGACCCCGACAGCAAAGTTTTTACGGCCATAAATATAGTTTTTGTCGAATAATAATTAAATTATCGGCTAATTGAAGAGCGTTTCTTACTTTCAATTATCGCACAAACACACTTTTTTAAATGGAATATTTTATAATAGACATTGACCATTAAACAGTGTAACACGCGTCTCAGTGGCTCAGCAGCCGCCGTGCTAGACGCTGATAGCAAGTGCGACAATCTACGTAAATCGAAAATTTGTTCGTACTGTAAGTATAAAACGACATAAAAATGGTATCGACATATTCATCATGAACTAGACTGTCGATGAGATAAAAAATAATTTAACTTTTCGTTAGATATTTGGTTAAATCCGTAGTGTCAATAAGTAGCTCACATAATTGAGATAACGTTGCAGTTGTTGACATTCGACTTGTCACGGAAAGGTCTCGAAGTGCAGAATCTCATTCGGCCAAAAACGTATATATAGGTTATTTAGGTGTAGGAAATAACCATCTTCACGCGGTACAACGAGCTACGCTACTATCTGTATATGGGGTATTCCTGTGAATTTCGGCAACTTCGGACAATTGGGTCAAAATTTTTGTTATACTTAATTTCCGATCGGAGTAGTATTTTTCGAGCTAAATTAAATGTAAGATTAAAATTGGACACCCTGTATTTTTGCCCTCGATTTGCCTTTTTTCTTTCTGTACAATGTAAAATCGATAAAATACGTTTTCTAAAACTTATTCCGTGAAAGTACAAAGTAAAAAAGAGAGAACGAAAGAAAGAGAAGGGAGAGGCATTAAATGCGCGGGTCCCTAGCAGGTCAGAACGCGTTCAGGGCCCGTTTCGCAGGTTAGAGCCCGAGCCCCGAGCGGTAGATGTAGTAGGGGTAGTTGGGGATGATAAAATAAGTTGCCACAATGCAGTCCAAATCGGAACGAATGCAATCGAGGCTATCGTTGGAGAACATTTTAAGGACGTTAAAATGAAACGCGACACTCGAGTTTGTTCTCTGGCCACAATTCATTCCGCGATCAGGGTGAACGATGTGGACGTGCCTGTTGACCCGTTAATGTTATTCCAAAGAATTGCTATTGCACAGAAAGATGACGCTGAACCTCCTTCAATACCTGGAGTACGAGCTGGCTTCTTTTCCTCTTGCTCTTTTTAATGAGGCGGGTATGCGAAAAACCAAAAAATGTACTTTGTATGAAATTTTCGAAGAATCACGCGAAAATATAAATCACGTTGATTGCACACATATAATTGACGGTGGATATCTTCTACATCGCGTGGTATGGCACCGAAATCAGACATACAACTCTAGCTGCATAGCATATGAAGATTACATAAACAGCAATGTCGTACTGTAAAGCATTCTAGCGCTGACATAATGTTCGATGCTACTATGATCGCTACAGTAACGCAAGAGAAGCTTTTGGGTAACGATAAAAACAAATCTCGATTGATTACAATAATATCGGAGAGATTTCGAAATGAAGGATTTGAGGTCAGACAAGCTCAGGATGATGCCGATACCCTTATCGTCGAGACCGCCATAGAATTATCTCCGTCTGCAAATATTGTCATTGTTGGCAAAGATATCGATCTCCTCGTTTTACTAACGGCATTTGGCCCCGCAGGAAAAAAATATTTTCTTCATGAAACCAGGAAAGGGAAGGACTGAGCGAAAAATGTACTCTTCGCGTCTCTTGCAATCACATGAAGGGGTTCCAGATTACATTTTATTTGCACACGCCGTCACTGGGTGTCATACGACATCATGTCTATTTCAAAAAGGTAAACGAAAATGTTGAAAATTGTTGGAGCAACGAAATGATTTGCAAGATGTTGTAAAAATTTTCAATGACGCTAATGCCACTCACCATGAAATTGCTGAAGCTGGGGAACGCTTTTTCTTATCTGCATATAATGCGTCTGCTGGTGAGAGATTTTTAAACAGACATCATTATAAGACGTTCAGAAAATGAGCGTACAAGAGTCAGCCGAATCTAGCACTGTCACCTTCTACGGCTGCAGCGGCCCGGCAACAGTCGTTTCGAGTTTATCATCAAGGCCAGAAATGGCATGGATATCAGAAATCTCCCAAAATGTGGGGTTGGAGGAAAGTTCACGATTTTCTTGACCATATTCGGACACTGAAGGCTCCCGCTCCAGATTCAATGCTTTCATTATTATCATGCAAATGTAAAAAGGGATGTACTTCAACTTGTGGCTGCCGGAAAGCCGGACTAAAATGCGCAGCGATTTGTGGACATTGCCAAGGTATCGCGTTGTTGTTCCCCGCAATTTTCATTACATTTTTGTCGTTATAAATTTATTCAAAGGTAACAAAATAAATTTACGAAACAATTATACGCACGATATAATTGTTTCCCACGATTAAACATCGCTGATCCCGAATCAGGCGATATGAAAGGAGATATGGCATTTCCTTTACAGACAGGAAACCATACAAATTTAGAGAACAAAAATTCATGAACAATAATATCGAGTGTATAATTGTTCTGCACGGTCATCGAACCAGTCGATACAGAATTTGCTAACGAAACTGCTTACGCTAAAATTGCTTACGCCCAAGTTCAATAAACTCAATAAATTCATTTCAAAAGACCTCGAACATTGACCGTGCTGACCAAGAACCAGGTGATTGGCCAGCAACGATCAGACCACCAAAATTGCAAAATCAGCTTCTCGATGACGAGCCCCGAACAACCGAAAAGCTCGCCATCAAAAAGCCAGTCTTACTCGAACCATCAAATTGAGCGATCCTCCTCAAAGTAGACTCCCGTGCCGTGACAGAGTTTCCACATCGGTCTTAGGAACGCGAGCGTGGTTCTTTGAGATAAACCCGCGGCACGGTAATCGTACAGTACGTCGCGCCGCAATTAACAGCATAACATAATCAATTACGTGAGTGCGTGTTTTAAATCAAACGCGAACCAGTGATCCAGTGCGGATGGTTCGGTTTCCGGTTAAAACAGCGCGAAGTAACTAAACGAGAAACCTGTGAGTCAATTGAAATCTCTGAATGGATATCGTCACAACTTGTAAGACGATATCGCATTCCACACCGGTCAATCTGTGTAGACTAAATTGCAAGAAACATCTTTATAATAAACCAAAACCGTGCTAATATATTTATTTGAGTTTTACTCTTAATTGGCAACCGATCCCAAAACAACATATCCCTCCTGACCCGTAATCCAAGAGTCTAAGGAGACACGGGCCATCCGGGGCCACAATAGCGTGTTTGAACTCGAACAGAAATCTCGATATTGAAGACGAAAGTTCGATTGAGAGCGAGTTTAACGAGGAACATTTCAACGCGCCTCACAGCCAACTTGAGTATGACGTTTTCGACAATGCCAACCGCGATGAACAACTCCAACCCGACAATTGGGTTTCAGACAAGGTTACACCTAGTACGAGTGGCATGCAACGATTTTAATTGGTAAGAATATACGAACTCTACATAACACATCGTCTGAAAAGTCCCCGGTCCGGCAAAAAAAATACAATTTTTTTTGGCAAAAATAATTTTATTCATCAACATAATCTCCTTCAAGAGCGATACAATCAGTCCAACGCCTCTCTAACACTTTGATACCTTTTTTGAAGAACGATTTGTCTTTGTCTTCAAAATAGGCGTTTGTTTCGGCTATGACTTCGGTATTTGACGCAAATCTCTTTCCCTGGAGTATTCTTTCGAGGTCTGCAAACAAGTAATAGTCGCTGGGGGCCAAATCTGGAGAATACGGTGGGTGCGGAAGCAATTCGAAGTGCAATTCGTTAAATTTTGCCATCGTAACTTTCGATTTGTGACACGGTGCATTGTCTTGGTGAAACAGCACTTTTTTCTTCTTCATTTGGGGCCGGTTCTTTGCGATTTCTTCCTTCAAACTCACCAATAACCCCGTATAATATTCGCTATTAATGGTTCTTCCTTTCTCAAGGTAATCAATTAATAGAATACCGAGCGCATCCCAAAATATTGACGCCAAAACCTTCCTAGCCGACAGTTGTGCCTTTGGTCGCTTCGGACGAAGTTCACCGGCCGCTCTCCACTCAGCTGACGACCGAGTTGACTCTGATGTGTAGTGGTGGATCCAGGTTTCACCCATTGTCACATACCGCATGAAAATTTTTTTTACTCCGGTTAAACAGCTCCAAACAGCGCTCGGAATCATCGACACGTTGTTGTTTTTGTTCCACTGTGAGCAGTCGCGGTACCCATTTCGAACACACCTTCCTCATGGAAAAATATTCATGCAAAATATAACCAACACGTTCCATTGATATCTTTACGATGTCAGCTATCTCACGCAACTTCACTTGACGGTCTTTGAAAAAAATTTCGTGGATTTGTTTGATGTTTTCTGGAATAACAACCTCATTTGGGCGTCCAGAGCGTGGTGCATCATCGGTGGTTGTACGACCACGTTTGAATTCAGCATACCAGTCAATGATGGTTGATTTTCCTGGTGCGGAGTCCGGATAACACTTATCAAGCCACTGCTTTGCTTGAATGGTATTTTTCCCCATCAAAAAACAGTGTTTAATCACCACACGAAATTCCGTTTTTTCCATCGTTTCGAAGATCACAAAAGTAGCGTCACTGAAACTACTGTAACTTACGAACTAATGGTCGGATTGTCGTGAAATTTCGACGCATATCGTTTGAAAGTTGATACTTTCTCCAAATGGAATGGGTTTTGCATTTGTGGCGCGATTTGTGTGCCAAACCGGGGACTTCTCAGGCGATGTGTTATATAAGAAATACTAGCACAATTTTTAATAAATTTAATGATTTGTCATTTATTCAGAATCTTTACAGATAATAATGAAGGTGCAAAAAACTATTTGTACGCCAGTTTCGAGAACTCAGGAGACTTTTATCTCTATTCGATGTCGGATCACAGCTAAAATATTGGAGATACAAAAACACGTTGAAAAGCTTTTTTATAGGCAATTTAATTAACTATATCTTTTATGGAAATTATTTTTCTGTATCGGTAATAGTTGTTGAGATATAGGCCAAAAAACAAAAAAGTGTACCTTTTTTTCAAGATGGCGGCTCGAGCGCATCAGATTTTCACGGGGACTTTTAGTATGTCCATTGGGAAGCCCGAATAAGCATTCATACCAAAATTCAGCTTTCTATCGATTAATGTTTTTATTTTTCCTAATTTGACTGGGCTAGGATGATTATTGAGATAAAAAACGAAAAACAATTCGCAGACCCGCGATTTCCGCGGAATCTCGGCAGCCCTTAATGAATGTAATTAATTTCGACTCGATGAATTATGAAACGCAAAAAAAAAAAAATTCATAAAAAATGAACGCATACTTTTTTCACCAAATTTTCTGAAATTAAAAAAAAAATTTTTTTTTTAAGATTACAAGAAAATTTATGAGTATTCAATGCTGAATCGTGAGAGTCAGCAAGAATTTTTTTTTTTAATCTCCATAATCGTCCGAGGAAAAAAGTTGTTCCATCAACTTGCGTTAAAAGTTGCCACCTCGGGGTAGAAAAACGAACGGACGGATCAATTAAAAATTTTACAGGGTCATTGGGGATACATTGAGGTAGTGTGGCACCCACGAACATTTGTACTTCCAAGAATATTTACAAAGTACTCGTTAATTTTCCAGATGACCAGAAGAAGTGATTTTTTGCACGTTTTTCAAGTGAACGTTGAGAGTGGAAATTTTTTTATTTTTAAAAAAATAATTAAACTATATACGAAGCTCATTTGAATTCCCAAAACTGTCGGTCGACATTATATAGGATTACTAGTTCATGAGACATCGATGATCAAACGCAAAAAGACGTTTTTTCATTCACCGGCCGACATCTCAGCAAAAAATGGTGATACAGAAAAAATAAAAAAATCAAATGGAAGGTGAAGAATCAGGCTAAGTGAGTGTGTTATTAGTCAAGTCAGAAAAAATTTCGGGATCCCAGCGACAACTCTGAAAAACGGAAATTTTTTTGAAATTTTTTGTTTGTGGAATTTCTCTTGATTGTGCCATGATGAATTGCCAGGAAAAAAATTAAAAGTCTTAAGATTTTAACTCTCGATCCGTCGGAGAAAAATCTACAAACCTCAACGGGTTTTCGATATAGCAACTTATATGTGTGAGAGTGCAGAATCCACAAGACGATTGGCGGTAGCCCGACTCGGGGGTTTCCGCGAGCGCTTCGCTTACCACGTCAGGGCCGAATATCAAGTAGAGGCTTGCGTTGTCTTTGGATTTTAGACATTTCATTTTTGAGCACTTTCGATATCACATCTTGACACGCATTAATTCTTGGAGAACGGCGGATCGGTGTGCGATTGACTGGCGACGCGGATTCGCGACGATGGAGCCGGTGTAAAACCGAAGTCGGCGGAGGTGATTGTTTGGGTTGGCTCTGAAAAATGCCGATTGGGTTGGTGCTCGCTCCCGCTAGGTGGGAGTGGGAGTCTTAGTCCGCTTCACGGGAAGGGGATCGTCATCTGGTCCGAAAAGGGCCATCAGATTCACCTTCACGCGTCGTGGATCTAGTCCGACATTACCGTCTAGACTGAACTACGTCCCCACTGTGGGTGACCGGGCAGAGCTCTGCACGCGACCGAACAGTGGGTCTCAACCTTTGGCCGCTAATCCACTTTGTATGACAGCATATGAATATTTCGTGCAAAGAACTGCAATCGATCATAATTTATTTAACACGATATGAAATTTTCATTGAATACGAAAAAAAATATGCTGATCCGCCATTTTTGGGATATCGATTTTTTCCTACGTGGCGATGTAAATCTAAATGTTTCTAAATATAGAATTTTTTTATTTTTCAAATGAACCATATGGCTCAACCGTCGTCAATCGCCGAGCAACAATTTCGCAGGAGTGCAGGGGGGAGTTTGGAGGGGGCGTGCACCGCAAACAGTGGTATATGTTAGAACGAATAATTTTTTATATACTTTAATCAATATATATATTGATGTGCAACCAGCACACTCCAAAATCTTTCTTTTTCCCGAACGAATTATCACCTAAAACAAAACGCTAAAGAACCCATGTTAATTATCAAATATTTATCTAACCCGTAAATAATCCCGTAAAGAGTAAGTGTTACCGACACTTGCACCGATTATTACTACTTACCATACATGCACGTATCCCCCCCCGTCAATAGGGTAGATCCCTAGTAAGAAAATAGCCGCAGGAGTAATCCGATAGGCGGCGTTCCGCGAAATCTATTCACTTCTATCGCCCGGGGGCCCGCAGGCTCCTAGACCCGAACCTGGCTACTTCGCCGCTCTTCCAGCCGCCGCAGGGCTCTCGCGGGTATAAAAGGCAGAGCGCGAGCCACCTCATAGCCAGTCTTCCCTCCGCTGACGAAGCGGCTTGCTGGATACGTCGCAACATCCTCTCCCCGCTGTAAAGTGGACACCTACCCTTCCTACCGCTGCGAAGTGGTCCTTACTCCTGTCCTCGCTGCATAGTGGACTCCTTCTCCTTCTACCGCTGCGAAGTGGTCCTTACTCCTCTCCCCGCTGCAAAGTGGTACTTACTCCTCTCCCCGCTGCAAAGTGGACCCCTTCTCCTTCTACCGCTGCAAAGTGGTACTCTATCCTTTCCCCGCTGCAAAGCGGATCGTTCTCCTTCTACCGCTGCAAAGTGGTCCTCACTCCCTCCACCGCTGCGAAGTGGTCACCTATCTCACCCACCGCACAGTGAACTGTCTCCTTTCTACCACTGAAAAGTGGTCCTCTCCTTGACTATTATATTCCTTCCCACATTTCCTCCTTATGTTAACCAAACTTCCACGTATTTGCCACCACGGCACATCGTCATACTTTCGGTTGAGTTAATAAATAAAACGAAACATATGGGGTATTCCTGGGAATTTCGGCAACTTCGGACAGTTGGGTCGAAATTTTTGCCCCCCAATTTTTTTCATTAATATGCGTTCAAAATAAAGAGACACCTATTTCGGCGTTTTTTATTTTGAGCCCCCACTTTTGAAATACAGTCAAATGAAGTTTTTGAAGTATTCACCACATTCGGTCATTCAAATCGATATATCTCAGCAACGGTTAGTGATAACTCAAAAAACCACAGGTGTTTTTTTTTTCGTTTTTGAACGCTTTATACATTGAAAACATTGACGATTATGTTGCACAAATTCAACAATTATTTATAAACAATCCAAAATTAAAAATGAAATACAACAAAAAATGTACCCTTAATTTTTGAAATGTATTTTTTTTTTAATTCCTTGAACAAAAACGAAAATTTAGCCACCTTGAACTTTTTGGGCCGACGCTTCGTTCGGGAGTTATAGATTTTTTTGTCACAAAAAACCCGTAAATGTTTACCCGGTTGTTAAGAATAATAGCTATAACTTTCGAACGAAACGTCGGCCCAAGTCCGGCCGGGTCTCAAAATTTTTCTTTTCGTCCAAGGAATTTGAAAAAAAATCAATTTCAATAATTAAGGGTACTTTTTTCTTCATGCAATTTTTTTACTAATAAAATACGTATATTTACCGGTTTTTTATGACAAAAAAAGCTATAACTTTCGAACGAAACGTCGGCCCAAGTCCGGCCGGGTCTCAAAATTTTTCTTTTCGTCCAAGGAATTTGAAAAAAAATCAATTTCAATAATTAAGGGTACTTTTTTTTTCATGCAAATTTTTACTCATAAAATACGTAAATTTACGGGTTTTTTGTGACAAAAAAATCTATAAATTCCGAACGAAGCGTCGGCCCAAAAAGTTCAAGGTGGCTAAATTTTTGTTTTTGTTCAAGGAATTAGAAAAAAAATACATTTCAAAAATTAAGGGTACATTTTTTGTTGTATTTCATTTTTAATTTTGAATTGTTTATAAATAATTGTTGAATTTGTGCAACATAATCGTCAATGTTTTCAATGTATAAAGCGTTCAAAAACGAAAAAAAAACACCTGTGGTTTTTTGAGTTATCACTAACCGTTGCTGAGATATATCGATTTGAATGACCGAATGTGGTCAATACTGCAAAAACTTCATTTGACTGTATTTCAAAAGTGGGGGCTCAAAATAAAAAACGCCGAAATAGGTGTCTCTTTATTTTGAACACATATTAATGAAAAAAATTGGGCAGCAAAAATTTTGACCCAACTGTCCGAAGTTGCCGAAATTCCCAGGAATACCCCATATATATCTCGTTAAACCGGCATTTTTGGATTATTTACCCTCCCATACTCCTCCACGATTCGCATATTGTTGCACAACAATATTTACCACGAGAATCAATGAAAAAAATGCAATTCTCACTTGAATTCGTACATAGAAACGTCAATTCCGTGGACATATATCAATATACATAACAATACAACATTTATAATTTTATGAACATACATTATATCTCAAAATTGTTATAAAAAATGTGGGTATACAATATTTAAATATTTAATCTGATTGTTGATTTGTATTTCCTCCATGCGGTGGTCTGGTCTGCTCCTTCAAATCTGAAAAATTACGAAAAAATACATAATAAATTGCCAAACAAAACAAATTAGTATGAAAGATTTTGGGGAAAAAAATTACTTTCACTTCTATTTACCTTTAAAACTGCCCAACTCTCATTGAGAGAGCAATGAGCCCGCTGTCGATTGATTTCGGCGGATTCTTAGCGTCCCGGTTCAATCTGTATCTCTTTACACCTGAAAAACAACAATAGCCATCATATTTAATTACGCAACCAAGCAAAAAAAAAGTTATAAATAAGACGGAAAAAAATAGTTTTTACTTATCTTAAGGTGAGGGACTACATCGGCGAGTGTGAGAGAGATAGCTGCAATCACGGCAGCACGTTGTTTGTCGCCACAATTGTTCTGTCGAATAAAACACGGTTCTTACATCATGGGGCTGAACATTGTGCATGATGTAAAGACCGTCTTTTTTATTCGACAAAACAATTGGGGCCCCAAACAATTGATTACAGTTTTCTGTTACCGACTGAGCAGTATCCCATTCCCTTAATGATGTGGTAATGTGATGCTGCTCGGTCGGTAACAGAAAACTGTAATCAATTTTTTTGGGCCCCAATTGTTTTGTCGAATAAAAGACGGTTCTTACAACATACAAAATTTTGAGCCGCATGATGTAAGAACCGTGTTTTATTCGACAGAACAATTGTGGCGACAAACAACGTGTCGCCGTAATTGCAGCTATCTCTCTCGCACTCGCCGATGTAGTCCTCCACCTTAAAGGGAGGGTAAAGTTGGAGTGATAAGGCAGCTGTGTCCACACATGACGTTAAACTTTTTTCTTAATTTTGGGGGAGAAAATGTTACTCCTCGCTGTCGCCGCCGTTTCTGCCTCGCTAATGTTAGCTCAGTGACCTACGTCGGAAAAAAAAGCAATTACATAAAATTTGTCAACAAAATAACAAAGTATTATTGATAATAAGGGAACGAATAAATATAGTTTATACTTGCCTTAAAGTCCATTTATACCGGCGGATATGCTTCCTGCCCGATAAAGCCCAGTTTCTTGTCTCTGGAAAACAACAAATTGATTATATACCGTTCCGAGTCGAAACAAATTAATTATACTAATGGCAAAATTTTTTAAGAATGTTTGTACTACTTAACTGCGTGAGCTTCTCCTCTTAGCCCATTACGAGTACGGCTTTAACTTCGGCTTAATAATAAATTCTCATGTGCCCATTGTAGATGGAGTCACACATTGGGCAACGATTTTCGCCATTTCTCGCATCACTTTCGAAGTCGATGAAATCGTCATAAAGCCGCGCTTTCCGTGTCGCACGATTAGTTCCTTCCGTGACGTCGAAGCACCTCTGGCACATGCACAAGTGCCCGCAGGGTTGATGCGCGATCTCGGACGAGGCAACGTAGCATATTCGGCACACCGGCACTGTGGTGAAGGTCATCCAATTATCTTCCGATCCGCGAGATGTTCCAGGCTTGAGTGTCCGGAACTTCCTCGTTGATTTCGATCAATTCGATTTCAACGGACGGATCGGATGACTCAAACTGCTCCACCACAGGCAGATCAGCTTCGTTCACCACTGGCAGGACTGCATCGGGGCCTTGAGCGCCCAATGGAGGCTCTACGGTCCGTTGCGGTTCTGCCTGCGGGGAATTGAACCGTTCTCGTCCGTCGATCAGGGATGGGCAAAATGTATTTTAAAAAAAAAAAAATACAAAGTGATTTTTCACTTCGTATTTTATTGACGTTAAAATACAAAGTGATTTTTCACTTTGTATTTTAATGACGTTAAAATACAAAGTGAAAAATCACTTTGTACTTTAACGTCAATAAAATACAAAGTGAAAAATCACTTTGTACTTTAACGTCAATAAAATACAAAGTGGAAATCCACTTTGTATTTCGATCGCGTTAAAATACAAAGTGAATTTTCACTTTGTATTTTAGTCGCGATCAAATATATGGTAAAAACATTTTTAGTACAATTTTGTATGCAAAATTTGATGGCGAATGTAATTCACATAGAAAACCATTTTGGATTGACATAAATGATTCGGAATTCACTCGACGTCGGTATATAGGCCAAGTGTAAAACCATTTGAGCAGGATCAAAACAAATGCCGGCCGAAATTCACTTTGAATTTATTCCGGCGTCAAGTGGTTGACCATTTCACAACAAAATTTATTTCAAGTGGAAATAAAATTGGTATTTGATCGCGACTAAAATACAAAGTGGTTCTTCACTTTGTATTTCAGTCGCGCTGAAATACAAAGTGAAAAATCACTTTGTATTTTAACGTCAATAAAATACAAATTGAAAAATCACTTTGTATTTTAATGGTGTATTTAAATACTTTTTCATTCAATGGTGCCCATCCCTGCCGTCGATGACGATGCCGCTTCTTCGATCGGCCGAAAAAACGTTAATGGGAATCAATCACACGGTTTTATTATGATAATTCACAAAAAGCACGGAATGTTCATAACTAACCACGTTCAACCCGTCGGTTCTCGGTATAGTCGTCCGGTTCGGCAATAACGATTTCGATATCGTCCTCATCGTCCAACATCGGCGGTCCGTTGACTACAATTAAATACAAAATTTTTTATTTTTATTTTTATTTTTTCAGTTAATTGAAAATGTCGAACATAATATGTAACTCACTAATTTCATTCACGTCGTCGTCTTCAACGATTTGGCGGCGCCGTGACCCGAAAGCTTCCGTTAAAATTCCTCTACCGAGCACCTCAAACGTAACCATCGATTTCGAGATCGCATACACTAACCATGTAATGGGATTGCGTATAAAAGTGTTTTCAATACAATTAATACGCATAATTACTGCTCGATACAAACTTTCCCGAATCGAGTTTGTCTTGGAGCCCGGAAATCCGACGATCCACTTTCGTCTACGCACCTCTATCGCAACGACGAACGGTGTTTCCGTTGGCCACTCGCTCTCACCTTATAGCTTCAACGCGTACGAGCTTATCCAACTTATCTGTAAATTCATACAAATGTCAAGATCAGAATACAACGATCATGTTAAGGATGTATGACACATACATTCCCAGCCAAAAGTACGCCAATCTGATAAATCTCGATTATAACTGCTTTGTGAATGCTAAAGAAATTTATAATCATCAAATATCGTCAAATAGATGTTATTACATCTTATATCATGTTTTCTTACCTTTTTTAGTCGCTAACATCGTGTAATTAGCGATATTTGTAAATGCCAACGGAAAACTTTTGGATGGGATTGTGCCCCGATTTCAATCGCTGAAAACGAAAAACTTGAAACATCAATCAAGTGTTGAGGGCTTGGCGACTTTTGAGAAAGATCAATAAGAGTCGGTAAAAGTGAGAAATCGAAAAAAAAAATATTAATAATTATCTGCTAAATGCTTATAATTTACAATAAATTGTGATAGCCAAAGACGATGAAACTTGGCAACACCGCACTATGTGACGTTGTTACTCTAGCGTTGGTAGTTCTGGTAGCTGTCTCGAGGCCGCCATATTGAGTGCATCGATGCCACGGGGCCGGGTGCTTGTGTGAAATGCGTTTTTTAGGTTATACGCGAGAACGATGTCGGCATGTCCGTATCGCTATAGGCGGGAAAGGGTGTCGAATAAACAACTAAAAAGATTCGAAACAAATTCGGCACAGGCGACGAAGCTTCAACATATTGAAAACTCATCGGAAAATAAAGTACCCGAGTACCCGTGTGTGCGACGGAAAAAAAAAGTGATGTCTTCGGCAAACGAAACGTGTTAATCGAAAGACTGAGAGAAACGTTGAAAACGTCGAAACGTGGCGAGAATTGAAAGCGCGCCAAGCGGCGTGTACTGCAACTAACTGCAACGGTGCCAGGTCTCAGCAGTCAGATTGAGTCAGCTGGCCGAAAAACTTCAAAATCGGCTGATTTTCTATACTTTTGCGTGCTTTTCTCGAAAACCAGACAAACGATCGATGTGTATTTTTTCGTGGACATTCATTAATCTTCATTCTACGCACTGAAATTTTTTTAAAATTTTTTTGATGCTAGTTCTATGCGTTTATCGTCAATAATAGCCTCCATAGCTTTATTTCCCATAAGAACACATGTTAAATTCCATACAGCTATAACTTCTAAACGAGTCAGACGATCGTTTTGAATCTTTGCATGTTGTTTCGAAATTATAAAAGCTGACTAAAAATTTCAGAATTTTCTTGATACCATGACCCATGTGTCATACATCCTTCAATTTATAAATCCTTATTCTGTAACATGTCTGTTATAATGTAAATCAAACTATTGTATATTGAGTGTTTCAAAAGCTTTTTTTTCTACGAAAAACGTGCTCCTGTACTTTTTTTCAGCCATTTTTTTTTTCATTCTCCAGCGAGGAAAGGTTATCTTTAACTTAAAAAAGTCATTTTTCAAAAGAAAATCATTTAATGTCCAATAGGTATTGAATGATTTTTATGGTTCAAAATAAATAAAACAAACAAAATAATAAAAAAACATTTACTGTTATAATTACAGAGCAATAATTTATTCATAATTTTACATTTAACCGTTGGAGGCTGGAAAACAAACAACGGACCGAGTTCTATTCATAATAAATTATCACTTACCCAGGAATGCCCAGATGTTGGTGTGTCCACTGCCTAGTTTTCCGACAATATGTCGGTGCAAACTTTCAGCGACGTTATTCGTTCGTACCGGAGAATCGCAAACCGATAGTCTCCGCAAGGGGACCCTATGCCTGCGCAGATTATCGACGAATCGCAGGACAAACGGGAACTCGTCATGGATGAAACCCGCTGCCCTCGCGATCATATTCAATCCATCGCTCATGCGTTCGGGGCCCATTAACGGAAGCGCCGGTTCCATGACGTTATATAACACGACAAAAGAACATCGACACTATATCACGGACAAAATATCACACAACAAAATATCACACCGACAAAATATCACATGGAACAATATCACACCGACAAAATATCACATGCGAAAATATCACACGGAAAAAATATTACACAGACAATATATCACATTTCAAAGTATAACAACCACTTAACCACTGAATCATTAAAAACTGAAGTGATGTAATCCATAGTCACACGACGCATAATCAGAACGACAGTTACCGGTACGTTTATCAGAAGTACTTTGAATGTAACCATTACAACTTCTGCTCTTATACAAAGTACAACGCCAAGTAATTTTATTGTCAGTTTCACGATAACGCGAATCTTCATAGCCATCTTCCACGAACAGTGGCTTCCCTTCCTGGGACTTGATAAACTTTAACGGCATGTTATTATAACCGTCGTCCGGCTACCCGGTCAATACTAAATCGATTCGGCGATGAACAGACAATAGATCCTCAACGCAAGCAATCATCCCCACTCCTGTATACTATCCATGCTTCCGTTATAATACACAGTTAAGAATATAGGATGTATCATGTCACATAATAAAACAATATCCAACGCGAAACTTTACTCGATACAATTACAGTACTGCTTTGGATAAAATCGACTGTGCGGCTGAAGGTTTTACAAATTGAACATGACTATTTTTTGTCGGTGTGATATTTTTTCATGTGAAATTATGTCAGTGTGATATTTGTTATCCTGACATTTTTCATGAGATATTTATTATTGGGATATTCTGCCACGATATTTTGTCGGTGTGATATTGTTCCATGTGATATTTTGTTAGTGTGATATTTTTCCATGTGGCATTTCGTCGGTGTGATATTTTTCGTCATGTGATATTTTCACGGTGATATTATCTCGTGTCACCTTCGACCAGGCGCTCCAAGATTTTCCCGTACAGCTCAGCTGTCCTCTTTTCGCACAATGCGAAAACGACCGGGAATCCCTGGAATGGCGAAATCGAACACAAAGAAATTAATCAACGGAAGAATTATCAAACATAAAAATATCACAAAAATTAATAATGCGCAACGAACTAACCGTGTCCGCCCTCCGAACGTGGACCGTTAGCATTTGGCATGCTCAAGGTTGATTTGGTACCACTACCTGTAAAGAAATATAGAATCGTCAACTAGATCCGATAGATACTAGAGAAACAAAATAAACGAAAGTGATTCATCTTACCCGAAACGTTCCGTCGACATAAAGTTCGCCCGCCTCGTTGAGCGCGGCGATCATGGTTTCTCCCGCCATGATTACAGCTATTTTTTCATCACTCGTGCGTACCGCGTTTCCGTGATAAATATTCTTAGTCGGTCCATATCCTTCGAGTGTGTCGTCCAATTCCATAAGCGTCCGTGGTACGAGTGGACGCGACTTGCTTCTCTCGTCGTTCATGACATTCCGTACATTCTCATAATAAATCGACGGGGCAACAGCCGCAAATCTGTTCCAATCACGAATATCTGATTAACACGTGAAACTTTGTTTGACATAAAAAATAAATATTTTTTCAATTCAAATCATTATTGTTTTGCCACAAAAATTTACGGATCGAAACTGAGTTTATGCTCGCTAAAGTAGCTAAAGCAAAATAACTGAGATGAAGACATTTTCCACAATAATTTAGAAATCGAAATCATGTTTTTTATTAAAGAATACGATCACGTTATAAATTTCGCATTGGATTTTACGCAAGCAGATTGACGAAGGAGGTTATGATGTATACACCTAATTTTCTCATTAATGATAATTTAACAATAACAATTCATCAATTCATTAAAATATAAACACATATTTTTTTATGCCAAGTTATGAAGAAGTCGCATTTGCATCGTTCTATTTTTTTCTCATGATTTTTCAATCGAATCAGTTCGAATTAATTGAACGGTCGTCGACAATTTAGTGAGCAATGGAATACAGAAGGAAAAAAGTGGACACCCCTGTCTGGCCCCTTTTCCCGTCCAAAAGCTCTCCCCTTCTTCCCCTCTCACCTCTACCTTGCTCTTCGTTTCCCTGTACATTTCCGCAACCCTTTCTCTCAGCCCTTTTCTCACCCCTCTTTTTTCTAACGCTTCTATCATAAGCCTTCTGTCCACCGAATGAAACTCTGCCTTCAGGTCGACGAATAGCGCCACCATCTTACCTTTTTCCCTTGCCAGTTGTCTATTTACTAGATAATTTAGTACCCAGATGTTGTCTGTCGTCCCCACTCCCTTCCTGAACCTCGTCTGATTCGGTGGTATCATTCTTTTTTCTTCCACTTCTTCCTCCATTCTCCTCGCTAATACCGCCGCGTATAGCTTGTATAGCGACGGCATTAGCGTAACTCCTCTATAGTCCCCTACCCTGTCTCCTTCTCCCTTTTTCACGATCGGTGCTATTATCCCTTCCTTCCATTCCTCCGGCCATCCATCCCCCCTCCATACCCTCCTACATACATCCCATGCTATCTCTATCGCTTTTTCTCCTCCATATTTCCACACTTCGTTTGGTATTCCATCCCCTCCTATTGCTTTTTCTTGTTTCATTTTATTCACTACCTTCCTCATTTCTTCCATGTTTATTTCTCTCTCTACCGCTTCTCTACCACCCCCCCCCCCCTCTACTTCCATCTGTACCCTGTTCTCCATCCCATCCAGTAACCTCATGAAGTGTTCTTTCCACTGTCCCTTCTCTATCCTTTCGTTTATTTTCTTCCTTCTTTTCTTCCCTCTGTTTATAATTTCCCGAACCTTGTTCTCTGTTCTCGCCTCCCCCACTTCCCTGAGCAACCTTTCCTGCTCTTCCGCTTTTTTCTTTTTGCCCATTTCTCCGCAGTCGCTCTTTTCTTCTCTGTATCTTTCCTTTGTGCTTTGTCGCTTCCGCCACTTCCTCAGTTCCCCTTGTTACACTCGTGAAGACGAGCTTCCAATTGGTACGGAGGACTGTTTTCTTTCCTTTTCCCTTTTTTAGCTCATTTTGCTTTCTTTTAAATTTATTTTATGTTATTTTTTTTTTATGTTTTCAGCTCATTTTGCTTTTTTTTTTGTTAGAAAATTAATTTACGTCGAGGGTCCATTGGGTAGGGCGCTGCTTGGTAGGCCAGTCGGTCGGTGGAGCTGCTGTCGACCAGTCGCAGCTGATATCGTCGGGTGGCGGTGGACCGGATGAGATCTTCCACCGATTTACCCGGTGTCGGAGGTAGCTCCGTGACGTCCTCGAGACTCACGGACATTAATGAATAGTCCGGCAGGGGTGGAGGTCACTCCGCTGGATTGACGGGCTGGATCCGCGACCGTCGTGGAGTAGGTAGGACGGGAGGCGGGAGACGTCGCCGACCGGCTCGCTTCGGCATCCCCTGTCGGTAAAACGGGAGGGGAAGTAGGCTCGGAGACCGCCGCGACCGTGAGACCTGGAGCAAGCTGGGCAGCTACCAGGAGTTCGCCGGGGCGAGCTGCGTCTCCGAGTTGAAGGAGTTGTGTGGGCGCCGCTACCGGGAACCCTGGAGCAAGCTAGGCAGCTACCAGTAATTCGCCAGAGCGAGCAGACCCCACTTGGTTGGGATGGTGGAGAAATAAGGATACTACTCCACCCGGAAATTGCTTCTCGTTTCTTTATTAGAATAAATACTTCGAGTCGCTGAGAATTGCTTCTAATTTACGAGTCGCAGAGCCCGCCTTTTATAACGATACAGTGCTCACCTCTCTTGCGGGAGATTATGGGTCTCTGCGACGCGTAGCGGCTGATCGCTCGAACTTATCTATTACAGCGTGTACAACAGCATCGCGTCTCGCGCTAGCTTCGCTAATTATCTTCGGGTTTCTTCTGTACCGACGGTTGGGTGTGAATTTTTAAGTAAAATATCCGATACATATGGTATGGTAATCGCGATCTCGCGTACAACACCCTCTCACCTCTTCCTTCTTTTCTCTACATTCCTCGTCCCACCAGCCTTCTCTTTTTCGTTTTCCTTCTCTCCTCCCATTCTTTCACATCTCTCCATCTCATTTTCTAAGCTTTTTGTTACTCCCCTTTCTACTTCCTCCATCCTTTCCCCCTCCACGATTATCTCTTCTATTCCCTTCGCGAATTCTTCTTTCATTCTCTCTGTCCATTTCCCCCCACCTGTTCTTTTCTCTTGTCTCTTTCCCCTTTTTCCTTTTCCCATTCCCTTTTTAATCGTGACCACCATAGGATGATGATCCGATTCTATTCTGTCCCCTACTACTAATTTCTTTATTTCCCTTTTCGTTACCTCATCTACCAGCACATAATCTATCACCGTCTCCCCTCTTCCCTCTGTATATGTGTATTCTCCCTCCTCGTCTCCCTCGACACTTCCATTTATTATTTGCCATCCAACTTCTTCTAACATCCTGATCATTTCCTTTCCTTCCGCGTTTATCTTTTCGTCCTTCGACTTTCTTCCCCCCCCCCTTCTGTCCCTTCTTCCGTTTCTGTTACCCTTTCGCCCTCTGTCCCTGTCCTCGCGTTAAAATCCCCCCCTATTATCACCTTTTCTTTGTCATTTTGCCTTTCCATCCATCTCCTTAGTTTGTCTTTTTTCCTGTCCATGTCTCCGTTTGCGTACACCCCCACTACCGTTCATAAAGCGTCCCTCGTTCTTATCTTCCGATGTATTATCCCTTGATCTCCTTCCTGTTTTCCTCCTTCCTCTACTGCCATTTCCTCTGCCACCCCGAATATCATTCCTCCCATTGCTCTGCCCGTTTTATTTTTTTTCCTTGCGTCTTGCCTCGTCCATCTGTATCCTTTCGGTAGCCTTCCTGTAACCTTTTCCTAGTTCTTCTCTTCTATCCAGGTTTCCATCATTACTATTACCTTCCACTCCTCGATCGCTTTCCAAAAGTCTCTGTACTTGTTCATTAATCCCGCTACGTTCCAGAATCCTATTTTCCAGCTTTCCCCCTGTTCCTCCTGCTTTTCCTTTCCTTCTCGTTTTCCCCTCCTTTTTATTCGTTTTTTGATTCTATCCGTTCTTTTGCTCCTTCTCGCTCCATTGCTCCCCTTTCCGCGCTCCTTTTCTCTTCTTCCTTTGCTTTATCTTTTTCTGTTTCCATTTTTGCGCTCCTGCTGTCCTTTAATTCCTCTTTTTCCTCATCCCAGTTTTTTCCCCATTTTCCCTTTCTTTGCTCCTCCTCCGCTATCTCACTCATTTTCCACCGTGCCCGCCTTTCTTCCCATGTCAAATCTTCGTCTATTCTCTCTTTCCTTCCCCTTAAATTCGCTTTTTTCCTCATAACTCCTATCTTTCCCTCCATTGTTTCCATTCTCGCTTCTATCGTTCCCTCTTGCCTCCCCCTTAATTTTCTCCCGATCTCCCTCGCTTCCTCTATTCTCTCCTGTACGCCTATCTGTTCCAGTTTTTTTTCTGCTGTCTCCTTCGCTGTTCCCCGCATGCCAACTCTTTTTATTATTACGCTTCTTCTCCGTTTTTCTTTCTCCTGCCTGTCTATTCTATTTTCCATCGCTTTGATCCTCTCTTCTATTTTCTCTATCTCCTTTCTTTCCTCTTTTCCCGTTGTCCCTCCCCCCTCTCTTTTTCCTATTTCTCGTTTCCATGCCTCTACTTTTTCCTGCGCCTCCTTCATTCTTTGTTCTCCTATTTCTACCTGCTCTAACCTTTTCCCCATGCTTTTTATCTCTGCTACCAGCGCATCTCTTTCCCTTCTTCCTCTCTTTTCCCCCCTACTCATTTCCTCTCTAATTTTTCCTATCTCCACCCTCACCTCCCTTCTCATCTCTGTGACTTCATTTCTAGTATTGTGTATTTCCCTCAATCTCGTTTGAAACTCCTCTCTCAGTTCCTCTATTATTTTCTCTAATTTCGACTCTTCCGTTTTCTGCGGGGACCTCGGTGTTCTTTTGCTCGATTGAAATATCGCCGCTTCGTCTCCCGCGTCGTATTCTTTTCCTTCCGTCTGCTCCCTTTTCCTTTTCACTATCTCCTGCGTCTCAAATAACGACCCGTCACTGGCGCTCCTTTCTCTCATTAACCTCTCTACATTTGTCGGTCTGCCTCTCCTTCTAACTTCCTCCTCCTTTTAATTCCTCCTCCTTATAATTAATTTTTGGTAAAAATTTGAAAAAACACCATAAAACTTTGCTTATACCTTATTGCTTATTTGCTTACTTCTAGTTATACTTAGGTATAAAAAAAATGATACATTTTCATTTACACTCTATACACTATATACATTATATACATTATAAACATTATTTAATTCTATTATTTTTATTTCATTTCATTCCAGCAGCACCTGATGCGGTATTTTGTGTTTTATTTTGAACGGAGCGTTCTCCCGGTTTATTTTTCCTACGTTCTCCAGTATGTTTAAATGTTGTATTTGTTCTGTGTAAAATTGTTTATTTTTTGTGTATAGTTCCTACGTCAGCTCACTTATTCGTGTTTGTTTCCATAGATTTATGTTGCTCATGCGCGGTTCTGCTTTTATAATCATTCTGATTGTTTTGTTTTGTATTATTTGTTATTTGTTAATGGTTCTTTTGCTTGTGCTGCTCCAAATTGGTGCCGCATACATGAGGATTGGTTTGATTATTGCCTTGTAAAGTAAGAGTTCGTTCTTTTGCGTCATTGTGTTTTTTCTGCATAGCAGATGATACATCATTTCTTTAACTTTTTGCATTTTACTTTCCATTACATTGATGTGTGTGTTGAAGTTCAATTTTTTGTCTAGGATTACCCCAAGATATTTTACTTCATTTTTAGGTTTGATTATTACATTATTCATGAGAAGTTTTGGAATTTTCTGTTCTTTTTTAATTTTCTTCGTGAAGATTACGAGTTCAGTTTTTGCTTCGTTGATTTTTATTTTCCATTCATTAAAATGTTCATTTATTAGATTGATGTGTTCTTGTACTTTGTTAATAGCTACTCTTTTTTGCCAGGAGGCAGAGTATATCGCGGTATCATCTGCGTACAGTGCAATTTCTGTGTTGTTGGTTATGGATATGTTGCTAATGTAGTATAGAAAGAGTACGGGGCCCAAAATTGATCCTTGGGAAACTCCGGCTGAGATCATTTTTAAATTTGAGGATTCTCCGTTTATAAGGACGTTAGAACCTCTGTTCCTTAAGTATTGTAGAATTATTCTGATCAAGTACTTTGGTATGTTGTATGTTGTTAATTTATATACAAGTCCTTTTTGCTATACTGTGTCGAAGGCTTTTTCAATATCAAGTAAGACTAGTGCCCTTGATTTATTTAAGTTGAAGTTAGTGGATATATGATTTGTAAGTCTAACTAGTTGGTGTACTGTGCTGTGTTTGGGCCTGAAGCCGAATTGTTGTGGTAGTAGTTATCTGTTGTTGTGTTCATGTGTTTCGAGTTGGTTAAGGGGGACGAATCTGTTCAAAAATGTTACTAAGTGTAGGTAATAAGCTGATTGGTCTGTAGTTTTGAAGAAAAAGTTTGTCCTTCCCAGGTTATTCAAACGCTAGAACGTTGGCGTGCTTCCACATTTTTGGACAGTATGATTTTCTCAAGCAACTATTGAATATGTTTGTTATTTGCATGATTGCCTTGTGTGGTAGGTGTTTCAAGATCAAGTTTTGGATTAAGTCCGGTCCCGGTGCTTTTTTGGGTTTTGTGTGTTTTATTGCGGTCTTAATTTCATTTGGTGTAGCGTTTATGTTGTTAACTTCAATTATTTCGTTTTTTATTTCTGAGTATTTTGCATTTACTAGTCTGTGTGTTTCGTTATTTCCCATGTTTTGTGTGAGGTGATGGATGTTCTCGAAATTATCTCCCAGGATGTTCGCTTTATCTTTGTCACTAAATACAATTTCATTGGGGCCATGTAGTGTGGAGATTGTGTTTGTTATCTGTTTTGTGAATGTTTTCGCTATTTTCCGAATCGAGTTGTATTTAGTGTTCAGGCTTTTTAGTTTATCTTCCCAATTTTTATTACACATAGTTGCTATTATAGTTTTGACGTTGTTGGCTAATTATTTTCTAATTATTTTGTATGCTTGTATGCCTGTCGTTTGATATAGACGCCTGGCTATGTTTCTGAGCTTGATTCATGTTTGTATGTTGGGAGGTAGCGTGATAGGACTTGTTGTGTGCTTGTTCTTAGGTATTGCATGTTCGATAGCTTCTGTTATAGTTCTTGTTACGTCGTCTACGCTTGCTTCGATGGCATCTATTGTGTTCAATGCTGTATTGATTTGTACGTTTGTATTTAGGCATTGAGAGAATTTTGCCCACCCGGTTTTTTTGTAGTTCAATACTTGTTTGTTTTGTGTCGGTATTCGTGTGTTTTGTATTTTTATTATTAGTGGGTGGCGGTCCGAGTCTAAGTCATTTATTGCTTCTATGGAGCCGAAATTTGTGATGTTTTTGACTATTGCTATACCGACAGTGCCGGGGGCTGCTTGGTAATTATATGGGAATAGAGTGTGATTATTAGGTGCTTTGAAGGTAAGTTGATTGTCGTTGATGTATTTCTGTACGATTTTGCCATTTCTATGGCAAAATGTTAATTCTGCAATTCCAGCTAACGTGTTTTGAATTTAGGTCGCCAATCATAAGGACAGAATTGTTCTTCTCGAAGATAGTTTTTAGGTCTCTTGTGTGAATTTTACTTTGTGGTGGTACATACGCTGTGACTATTGAAAATTGATTTCGGATTTTGAAGCCATGTGATTCGAATGAATTCGTGTTAAGTGAAATTTCCGTTCCTTTTAAATTGTTTTTAGTAAAAATTGCAACGCCCTCCCCCCCTGCTGTGTTGTTAAGCATATCTTCCCTATAGCTGGTATATCCGTGTTCAGGAAACTTCGTAAATTTCGAGAGTCACCGTGGGGGGTCAGCAGCTCTTGGCCGGTCGCTGGCATGACCCCCGCGGTGCTCCAATTAGCTTCTCAATTGACCCATCGATCGACGCGAAACCTCGATCGATTTCCGGGTTCTTCTAGACTTATTCGCTATACTTCATAGTGACCGGTCACGCTTCTCTTTCTTACGGTTCTACCTCACGGCAAACAGCACGCTTCTCTTCGACTTATCACTTCTACTGGTCGGCTCACTTCTTCTGTTTCGTACAACTTCTGTGGTCGTGAACTTGGAAGATTAAGGCGATGTACGACCGTGTTGTTTTTCGGGTTCACGATATCCCTTCGATTCTACAACGGCTAAAACGGACGCTTCTTTTCTGCTCATTAACTTCGAAAATAACGGCTCTCTTCGACTTTGTCTCAACGGTAGTGTTTATTACGATATTCGGAACGATTTACGCCCGGTCCGATTCTCAGATACACGCTACGGCTACGGTTCACTTCGGTTGTGTTCTTTCAAATCGTTTCCATTTCTCGCGACGCGTTACATCACCTCTACGCGACCACGCGGCACCGGTACGACGCCATTACACACGTGGCACCGGTGCCCCAGACTTGTAATTCATTACGATTAATTATTAATAAATCACCATTTGTTTATTTTCCGTTACTCGCGGTGCTTCAGTGTCTCTTCATTTTTCGGCCTCTTCACCCAATAAGCAAATCCTTGATTTTGAAATTCCCCCATCACCTTAAGACCAGATCCGAGGTCTGTTCCCAGACAATCCGGGAATTTTGCATTCAATTTTGTCCTTGAGTTTTGTTTCATTAATTAATAAAATACCTATTAAGTTGTTTTCGAGAAAACCCCTCACCTCTGCAATGTGTTGTTTTAACCCGTTAGCGTTCCAGTGGGCGGTGGTTAGTATAGTTTTCTGTGTATTATTATTTTGGGCCATATTGAAGGACAACTTGGAAGAATGCCTCGCATTGGCTGATTTTGTCGTAATAGTTTGCTAATTTGTGATTTAATTCTTTCACCATTTGTCATAGTTCTGATAAGTTACAGCGAGTGTTAAGTGTTTTCAATTCCTCAACGATGTCATTAAAAATGTGTATGTCTGTTGCAATTAAGTCTTTGTTGTAGTGTATGCGTGTGTTTGTTAAGTGTGTGTTTTGTTGCGTACTCACAATATTGTTGTTCTGGTTTCGCACTATTTCCGTCTGTTCGTGTGTGGGGTGAACGCTGGGGCTGAACGGAACGTTCCACGGTGGGCCAAAAGCCACAAAACTCGATCAGAAATAGAAGGTCTCGTTTGATCTTTACGGAATGATAGCTGTGGGGGTTTTCAAGGTCGCTGATCACGATTTTGATGTCAGAATTCTCAAAAACAAAATGGCGGATCCAAAATGGCATAAGAATTTTCAAAAAACTTTATCGATTTGCTTCTAATGTGACTTATGAGAGTTTTCCGGGGTCGCTGATCACGATTTTGATGTCAGAATTTTTAAAAACAAAATGGCGGATCCAAATAGTGGAAGAATTTAAAAAAAACTTTATTGAGTTGCTTCAAATTTGACTTATAGGGGTTTCGGGTTTGCTGATAACGATTTTAATGTCAGAATTTTCAAAAACAAAATGGCGAATCCAAAATGGCGGAAGAATTTTGAAAAAACTTTATCGATTTGCAAAATAGTATGCACTATCCGATGGATGTTCCATTTACATCTGTGAGTGCGAGGGAGACAGATATCTCTCACTTGCACTCACGGCCGCCAATGTAATCCATCGGATAGTACATACTTTCCTGCAAGGCCCAAAACAGGATCCATTTAATCGCCCGGGCGCGCCTCTCGCCACGTGCCAAGCGAGCGAGCGGAGCGCGCTCGCCCAAAAACCTATGTTTGACGTGGAGTAAAAAAAAAAGTCGCAGCTAGGAGCAGCTGATCTCTCGTGATATCGATCCATTTTTAGATTCCTTACATATTGCAGTGAAATTTACCGCGGGATCTAGTGGGCGTTTTGATATTTTTATGGTTTTTTGATAAATTTTGGCACGTACAAAAATTATTTTTGCGTACTTGGTTACACACAGTTTCTTACTATTAAGACAGGTCAGGGAACTAATTATAATACTTACAAATGCTGTCCATACCTTCAGGATCAACCTCAATTGTGTTGCACACACTTAACTCGGACCGAATTTTTAAGTCAACTTTAGGTCAGCACGCAGCACTCGGAGTGTAGTAACTCTCGGGTGATGAATCACAAAGTAGTTAAGAATTTACCTTCGTTACCACCCTGGGATTGTTGCAGAACTACGTCTAGTACAAAACGCGATAGCCGAAACTATCGAATTTTTAATTTCATTTTTCGATTTTTGAGCGGGTTTTCTCGTTTCCGGCCCACTGTGCGTTCGTTGATTCATTTTGGTGTTGCTGCCGTTGTACGATGTCGCTGTACCTCTCTCGGCTATTGTGAGTTGGTCGGAGTTGCGGGAAGGTCCGGTTGTTAACAATTTCTGCCAATTGTCTCTGCGGTGGCTGTGGCGACGGCGGCGGCCTGGCGCCTCAGTTCCTCGTTCGGTTAGCGTGGATCTTCTCCAGATGTCTCAAGTATAACTCGCATGATGGTAAGTTCGCTGTGTGGGCCTTCTGGCAGTTGCAGCATTTAGGCGGCTCGTCTCTCGTTTTGTCGCAATCCGCAGTGAGATGATCTCTTGCACATTTGACGCACCGTGGCGCGTATGTGCAGTTACTCATCCCGTTTCCATCGGTTTAGCATCGGTAGCACTGGGTTGTTCCTCGTGGATTTCGATATCGTTGCCAGCGGATCCTCACCGAGCGTCTGAATTCGATGCTTCGAATTGATCTGACGTCGGTTGATGCCGGTACTGATAGGTAGAAGACCGGATGTAGTTTTGAGCTCTTCGGGCCCACAGACAGCGGGACAAGTTTGTTAATTTGTATGCCGAGCTCGATGAGATCCGATTTTATCTCTTCTGGTTCAACTGGTGGAAGCCCTTTGATGACAAATTTCTTGTCCTTTTCTCGCTGGATGCTGTAAGTGTGCCACGGGACCTTCTCCTTCGTCAAGTCGCCTTTGATGTCTATGCTGTCGGCGTTGTTGCTTGGGCGAATCGTCAGCGCCGTTGTTGGCCATTGCATTCGGACTCCTTAGTACGTCTTCTTCACGTGATTAAAGATTTTTATCTTCGTTTCCGCCGATGTATTGCCCGCCAGGACTATTGGTGGGCATCTTGCTGGTTTGACCGTCTGTTGTGAATTTTGTTTGTCTTGTTTCATTCCGTCGTCATTTTCGCTGTCCGTGTACTCGTCGGATAATGGCTCGAATTTGTTGTTTACCGGTACTTGGAATTCGCCGGTTCTTTGTTTTTTTCTGGTTGATTTCTTCGTTGGTCTTCGTTGTTGTTGTTCTCTTCTCTTTGGCCATGGCTGTGTTGGTGGTCTCGGTAGTTGCTTTAATTCTCGTTTTCTTTTTTCGATCACGAATTAATCATTGTTTTGTATCTCCTCTTTCCCGCTAGACTCCGTGATTTGCACTACTCTTTTAACTGTTTTTTAGTGTGTAAATCGAGACCCTCTCTGTTCGGCAGTTCAAGATCCCTGATGGCTGCCGCCAATCAGCGCTGGCGCTCGGCCAAGCTCGGCTCGAGAAGGGCTCCCGAGCACCCGCTGCTCGACGCTTCCTCAGGGCTGGCTCGACGGGGGGTGCTTTCGGTGCCCTACCGTGCCCATCCGGCGGCGGTGATCTGCACGTTGCGAAATGGCCGTGAACAATCATTGCGTCTTAGTCCGGGCCCAACTCACAAGGAATACTATTGACGCCCGTTACCGTGTATATATCATAACCTTTTTTGTCTATCTGCTTGCGTAAAATCCCATGCGAAATTCATAATGTGATCGTATTCTTAAATAAAAAAAAGTTTTCGATCTCTAAATTGTTGTGATAAATGTCTTCGTTTCAGCCATTTTTCTTTAGCTACTTCAAGCGAGCGTAAACTCAGTTTCGATCCGTAAATTTTTGCGGCAAAAAAATGATTCAAATTGGAAAAATATTTATTTCTCATCTCAAACAAAGTTTCACGTGTTAATCATAAATTCTCGATTGGAACAGATTTGCGGCTGCTGCCCCGTTGATGGATTATGAAAATGTACGGAAGCTGATGAACGACAAGAGAAGCAAGTTGCGTCCACCCGTACCACGGACGCTTGAGGAATTGGGCGACACACTCGAAGGATATGGACCGGCTAAAAATATTTATCGCGAACTTCACGTCGACGGAACGTTTCGGGTAGGATGAATGACTTTCGTTTATTTTGTTTCTCTAGTATCTATCGGATCTAGTTGACGATTCTATATTTCTCTACAGGTAGTACCAAATCAACCTCAAGCATGCCAAATGCGAACGGTCCACGTTCGGAGGGCGGACACGGTTAGTTCGTCGCGCATTATTCATTTTTGTGATATTTTTATGTTTGATAATTCTTTCGTTGATTAATTTTTTTTCGTTCGATTGCGCAATTCCAAGGATTCCCGGTCGTTTTCGTATTGTGCGAAAAGAGGACAGCTGAGCTGTACGGGAAAATCTGGGAGCGCCTGGTCGAGTTGTGCCCGCGATTGCCGGAATATTTGACCGCGGTCGTGACCTATTTTAAGAGAGCCCTGGTCCTTTCGGTGCGGCAATCTTTCCCCAGGACGCGGTTGCGTGGATGCTGGTTCCACTTTTGCCAGGTATTTTCTTTCATGTTTATTTTACATATAAAATGATAAACTTCGATTTTCGTCAGTATTTAAAATTTCAATTATTTTTATTTGATACCAAAGCGGTTGTTCGTCGATGGAAGCGGATTGGGAATCGCCGTGCTCCAAAAACGAATTTGTGGATGTCCATGGCGCTGCCGTTAATGAGTCCCGAACGCATGGGCGATGGATTGAATGTGATCGCGGGGGCAGCGGGTTTGATCCATGACGAGTTCCCATTTGTCCTGCGATTCGTCGATAATCTGCGCAGGCAATGGGCTCCCCTTGCGGAGACTCTAACGGTTTGCTGAAAGTTTGCACCAACATATTGTCGGAAAACTAGGCGGTGGACACACGAACGTCTGGGCATTCCTGGGTAAGTGATATTTTATTATGAATAGAATTCGGTCCGTTGTTCGTTTTCCAG
This sequence comes from Sussaba pulchella, assembly GCA_963971145.1. NCBI lineage: Eukaryota > Metazoa > Arthropoda > Insecta > Hymenoptera > Ichneumonidae > Sussaba > Sussaba pulchella. The sequence continues at coordinate 2,908,965 of OZ020176.1, read as the reverse complement.
CCTTCCAACGGTTAAATGTAAAATTATGGATGAATTATTGCTCTGAAATTATAACAGTGAATGTTTCTTTATTATTTTTTTGGTTTTATTTATTTTGAACCATCAAAATTATTTAATATGTAGTGTTTGTGGAATAACGGTAGGCAACAAGAACGATGGTTACGTAGCGAAGGCTTTATTCCGACTGTCCCTGTCGGCGTACAATATCGGAGCTCATGCCCCCTTCTCTCTCTACGGAGGCACACTCACTCATACGCCTATACTACACTCCGTTCCGTCAAGTCCAGCGCTCACTGTCATACGCATTCCTTAATTTAACTTACATTACTCTTCTCTACATAATCTACTACACGGAGTTTCGGTCTGACGCCGATGGCAACGCACGTGGATTTTTGTCTCTTGAATTAAACCGTGTCTAAACTGTGTTTGCGCTCTTGAGCGCAGTCTTTTACAGTGATTGAAGTTTCTTCGCTAAAACGCTGAGAATTTTGGACACTTTTTTTGCTGTTTCCTTTTTTTTTTCTCAAAAGCGCAGTATTTTCTTATTCTAACCTAACTTTCTCCACGCTTTATTTCCACTGCCCGTTCTCTCCTCCCGTTTTTTGTTCGGTTTGCGAGGCATGGTCTTCCAAACCATATATATGAATGGGGATCGCCTCGAGTCCACCGGTGATCCCGACGACGATCCTCCACAGCCATCCATGGAGACTGACGAGGAAACCCGTGCGCACTTGGACAATTTTAACAACGAAGCGTTTCCAGGGAAGAATAAGTGGCCAAGGAATGCCGAGGAACATTTGGATAACGAAAGAAAAAAAAACTCAAAGATAAAGATATGCACAATAGCGTGTCGTAGGATAACATTTCCCTATCTGTATCTGATCGCAACGCAATCAGTCTCTCTGAAATTCGAAGGTAGAATGCGTTCCGAATACTCTCTCTCTTTCGGTGCAGGCACCCAGTCGATCCCTGGGAGGCTCCGGTAAAAATTTGCTATTCCTGCTACATCTGCAATCACGTAGGGGCTCAATGCAAAAGCCAGGCGAAATGCATTCGTTGTGGTGACGGGAAACACATCGAAGGGACAGTCTGTCCGAACCAAAATTCTGCTCCGTGCCGCGCAAATTGTGAATGCCCTCATCTACCCACAGACCGAAAGTGCCCAGCGTTTCAACACGAAAGGGCGATGAGAGCGCTTGCCGGTGAATGCAACATCTCTCACCTGGAAGCCAGGAACGTCCTTTCAGACACGGGGCCCCGCGAACTCCATAGTTCTTCGCCGGGCCACATTACCGACTCCAACTTCCCGGCTCTTTCTCCGAATGGTCCCCCACTCGCTACATCTTTGTTCTCACGACAATCGCGTGCATCGTATAGCCAAATGGCTTCGTCCTCCGGCTTTTCCTCACGCCCTCCTCCGGATCATCTCCTGCTCCATCTCTTCGAGATTCCAAACCCATTGCATCTCGCTTACCCAACAACATTCGCTCTGCCCCCCGTCAATTTCCTCCACCTCGGAATGTGACTCAGTCCACTTTGAATACTCGCAGGGAACACGAAAACATTCTTTTCGCACCTCACGGACATATACGTTCCTCCGCTTCTCCGAATGGCTCTGCCGGTAATCACGGCGCTTCGATGGCCGGTTCCCCCGTCCCTAGGGCTGATCCTTCGCTCCTCAATCCCAGCTCTAGAAATCACTCATTTGATCAATCTCATCATTCAACAGCTTTGTCCAGCTCTGGCCGCACTCGGTTTCTTGGACGCCCTTGATCCGGTCTTTGAAACTCTCAACACTCTTCCTTCAACTGTATCACAATCTTAAGATGTCTACACGTAAACAATTAAATATCTTTCAGTGGAATTGCCATTCACTTCGTAACAAAACGGGCCTCATGTCGAATATCGTCCATTCGTATGATATTATCATCCTTTGTGAAACTTGGCTATCGTTCGTTAACAATAATAATTCTACTCCATGCTTTGATGGGTTTAACGCTATTACAAAAAATAGAGACCTCACTAGAGGCGGCGGCCTTGCCATTTATATAAGAAAAGACATTCCCTTCACTATTATTAACACCACCCATCACGTTCAAAATTTTATTGAAACGCTCTCTGTATCCATTGATTCTTATTTCGGCCCGTTAATCATAGTAGCACTTTATAAACCGCCTTCCCTTTCAATTCATAGAAATGAATGGCAACTCCTCTTCAACGCCCTTCGCACCGTGAACAACGTGATTATCGCGGGGGACTTCAACAGCCACCACGCGTCTTGGGGTTGTACTAATAATTGCCCATCTAGGAATTCCTTACTCGACGTCATATCCGACTACGACTTCTCTATTCTCAATGACGGTTCCCCGACTCTTGTATCATCTCCTGTCAATAACATCTCGGCTATAGATCTTACGCTCATCTCATCTCATCTCTTTCCTCTGTGCAATTGGAAAACCCAACCGGACTCTCTTACTAGCGATCACTTTCCTATTTCTATTTCCCTGGGAATTTTCTACTCTACGCTCTCCTTCTCACCTCACCGTTGACCCTCGGATAAAATCGACTGGCCTATCTTTGAATCTGCTTTCAACTGCCGCGCGCCTTCACTTTTTAATCCGTCCTTTGACACAATACGAAAATATCATAATTGCCATCAATGAGGCTGTCGTAGAGTCATGCCCAAAACTTGCAAATTCCAAACCGAATCAACAATTGCGACCTATAGTTTTCAAATCCCGTTCTGCGGTTTGATGGAATGAAGAATGCGAAACAGCTAACAAGGCTCGTAAAGAGGCTTGGGCTGTCTTTGAAGATCTCGGGAACATAGTCAATTTCATTAACGCCGAAAAAATAGAAGCAGTTGCCAAGAGAACGTTCCATAGAGTCAAGTTAAATTTCTGGAAACGCTTCACAGAAACGATCGACCTTCGATCCTCTGCGAAGCAAGTTTGGTCTAAAATTAAACGCTTTAAGAACAGAAATCTTATTGAACAAACCATGCACACTAACAATACGGAGACAATAGAAACAATGAAAAAACTGATTCCTGCCATCTGCTCTCCTCCGAGCTTTCCTCTTTGCTTCCCTAACTCTTTCTCCTCCAATGACGAGTTAGACTCTCCGTTCTCAATTACCGAATTAGAATCTGCGATCCAATGTAGCAAGTAAAAAGCGGCCCCCGGGCTTGACAAAATAGACTTCCGAATTATTCGTCATCTCCCTGAATCCATTAAAGGACTCGTCCTGGGTGTTGTAACGGGCGTCGATAGTCCCCCTTGTGAGTTGGGCCTGGGATGACGCAAGATAATTGGTCGTGGTCATGTCATGGCGTACAGCCAATCACCGCCGCCGGATAGACACGGCAGGGCCCCGAGAGCACCCCCCGTCGAGCCAGCCCTGAGGAAGCCCCGAGCAGCGGGCGCTCAGGAACCCTTCTCGAGCCGAGCCTGGCTGAGCACCAACGCTGGTTGGTCGCAAGCATCGGAATGCGGCAGCCAATCAGAAACCGGCACACCGTGCACCGCCGCCGACGAGCGGGTATAAAAGGAGCACCACCGAGCAGCGAAATCATCATTCGATCATCAAGAAAGTCATAGTCGGACCCAAGTAGTCAAAATTATAGTCATAAGTCGAGGATCGTCAAAGAGACACAAGGAGGTAAATTGTCCCACCTTTTCCTAACGGGTAAGGGGTAGTACCCGATGACGGGTACCAACCCCCGATCCCATCCTTATTAGATTAGGCGGAGTAGCGGGTCGATTTTGGTGGCATATCGACCCCCGATCTCCAAACAGGGACACTCGATTCTACGGAGTAGCGGGTCGATCTCCAGCAATCGAGCATAGATTAAGGGGGAAAGTTAACGTAGAGGTAAAACGTAGGTAGCCAAAAGAAAGTTAACGGAACTGGGGCGATATAGACCCCGGCCTAAAAAGGGTTGCGACGGACGGGGCATCGTTTGGGGTCATGTTGACCCCACCCTAGAATTGGGATAGCTAGATTGGACGGAGTAGCGGGTCGATTTTGGTGACATTATCGACCCCCGATCTCCAACCAATACCCGGTAGGAAGCGGAGTAGCGGGTCGATTTTGGTGACATTATCGACCCCCGATCTCCCGGTAGGGTAGACAGAGTAGCGGGTCGGCTTTGTAGGACATTGCCAACCCCCGATCTCTTAATCGGAATCAGATCCGGAGGGTTAGCTTAATAGTAGACAGGGGTAAGTTTAAGAAATAAATTGATGGAAATTGAAGTAGAAAAATGTGATAAAAACCATAATAAAAATTTCGTTAATTTGAAGAGAAAAAGCGGTGTAAAATGTTTTTCGATTTAATAAATAAATTATATTTTACCTCCTAACTGGTCTCATAAAATTTCTTTCGCTCGCCCTGAACCCTAACGTGACTCGAGGAGGTCTGTCGGGAGGGCGGCCAAATCGTAAACGTTACAGTGTTTTCAACGACTGCCTCAAGAATGGCTTTTTTCCAAAACCATGGAGCGAATTCCTAATATTTTCCATCCCGAAATCCTCTCCGGGAAAATTCCGTGATATTTCCTTTGCTTCTTGCTTTCTGAAACTCATAAAACGGCTTCTCCATTCCAGAATTATTCAATGGCTTGAAAGCAACTCACATCTTTCACCCTCTCAATTTGGTTTTCGAAAGTCTAGATCCTGCGCTGACAACTTAGCTATCCTCACAACCGAAATTTACACGGGGTTCACCAGGAATCAATTTACTGCTTCAGTTTTCCTCGATATTTCAAGCGCGTTTGACAATGTAGATCCCGGTATTCTCTCTCACGACCTCTGGGACCTCGGCTTACCCTGGTCCTATTGTAAATTCATTTTCAACCTGGTCTCGTCTAGATCAGTTTTCTTTAACATAGCTGGCCAAAACCACGGCCCCTTCAAATCGGCCAAAGGTGTACCCCGAGGTTGTATTTTAAGTCCGTTACTTTACATAATTTATACCAACAGACTGGAACAACACCTAGATCCTGAATGTTCGGTTATTCAATTTGCGGATGACATAGCACTTTTCGCCAGATCAAACGATCCATATAAATGCATTTCTTCAATTCAGAACAGTCTCAATAAAATCGCAATTTTTCTGGAGGGTAGAGGTCTTTCCATTAAGCCTTCTAAATCTAAACTGGTCATTTTTTCCCGCAAACATTTCAATCCTTTACAATACTCAGTTTCGATCAACTCTTCCCCCGTCCCAACATGTTTAGATGCAACATTTATCGGACTCACGTTAGATTATCGACTTTCTTGGAAAACTCGCATAAACAATTTGCATGCTAAATGCGGCAAGTTTTTAAATATCATCAAATGTCTCCGCACCACATGGTGGGGTTGCAGACCCCTCATCTCTTATTTCTGTTTATCGAGCTCTCATCCGTAGTTCAATCGAATACGGTTCAATGGTTCTTCCTATTAAAAATAATTCACTCTTCAAAAAACTGGAAGTGATTCAACGCAAAGCGCTGAAGCTGGCCCTGGGCTTCCGCAACTCGACTCCAAACAATGTCGTTCTTGCTGAGGCCAAGGAGCCGGTCTCGTCGTCGTCTTCAACTCCTTTCAAATAAATATCTTTTAAAAATCTTCTCCACATCTTGGCATCCTCTACACTCCTATATTCCAAATCTAATACATTCTTTGAATTGCATTAATAGCTGCGTTGACCTTTGTGATCTTCCTCTTGTAAACGCTTTTCTTGATCTGTCGAAGTACAAAGAATATATTAAACCTCACCCATTTCCTCCTCTCTACCAAATCCTTCCTACAGCTCCCTTTTCGCATTCCGCCATTGATACTTTATCCGGTAAGGCAATTTAATTATCACCTAACCCCAACGCCGAATTCCTCGCTCAGTTTGGTCCTCATTATGATAACTCTACCTTCTTTTTCACCGACGGTTCCAAAACAAGAGAAGGTGAATACGTAGGCCTAGCCATTCACAGCCCTTCTCTCTCTCTCAATCTCAAATATCGTATCTCCCGCTCCGCTTCGATCTTCTCAGCGGAAGCTTTAGCTATCCTGCTTACGCTGGAATACATAACTTCTAACCAAATCGCAAACTCCTTTATTTTTTCAGATTCTCTTAGTTCTCTCAAGGCTCTTGTAGCGCCCTTGTCCGAAATCTCCTCTCCTATTATTATTTCAGCACATCGAGCTCTTAGCCTCACCTCAACTCATAATCTTAGTGTTACTTTGGTGTGGATTCCGGGCCATGCCGACATTTCCGGTAATGAAGTCGCGGATCGCCTCGCTAAAGCGGCAATTTCAGATGGCATTGAATATAATCTCTTACTTTTTCCCTCAGAATTTTTCCCTATCGTTTGAGATAAATGCGCGCTCTCTACGGAGAGGTTGCTTAAATTATACGGTACCAGCAATAAAAAAGGTGTCAAATATTTCGAAACCTTTCATCAGCCTTCTCATCACAAAACATGGTTCCAAGATCTTGGTAAACTCGATCGAAAATCCACAGTTTTGTTTTGCAGAATGCGCTCCAATCACTATAATCTTGCCGCTAGTCGTTTTAGAAAAAATATGAATGCTTCTCCGGAGTGTGCGTGTGGACATGAAACTGAAGATCTCAATCATGTTTTCTGGGCTTGCCCCCTATACGACAACTATCTCACGACGCTTATTAGATCCTTGATATCTCTTAAAATTTTTCCTCCGTTTAACATCGAATCATTTCTAGCTTCTCCATCTCGCTGAACCATTAACATATTTTCTAACTTCCTCAAGCACTGCAGACTATCGTTTTAAACTCATTTTTTATTTACCCATGCTTTTGAAACTTACCGACAGTCTACGCTCACACCTCAATATGAATATTTCTGTAATTTTCATGCCTCTACCCTAGAGGTTCCTCCTCCAAATGTGGAGAGCGACACTGCCGCCGCGGTGGAAACATCGGGCGGCTGTGCCGCTCTCCTTTTTATTCTGTTTCAGAACTATTCTGTTTCAGATTTCTACATACGTTTCAGTCCATGGCCGTATGGTCAAAGCTGCTGCAGAGCAGCGAACGGAGCCAGCCCCAACTAAATAACTAATCAACTACACTCGTTCACTTACAGGGCGCTACGTCACTCAGCACGAGCGTCGTTTTTCTCGGCGATCGTCGCAAGGTTTTACCTTCGGGCTCGCCTTTTTTTTTGGTATCAGGAGACGGTACGCTCCCTTCCGTTATCTATACGACATTTCCGCAGCTGGTCGACGTGTCGCTTAACGATGTGACCCGATCCAAATTCCACTTCGTACGTCACCGGCCCTAACTCCTTTTTAATTACCGCGTGCATCCAAGGCGGTGAGTGGGCACTGAAATTTTTCGCCCACACTCTCTCGTTGTCGTCCAACACGGCTATTCTCGTCCGTTTCAAATTTTGCACTTGTCGGTCGGTTTCAAGGCTTTGTTTAATTCGTATGTCCGGCCGTAGCAGGTCGAACTTGGTTCGGATTTCTCTACCTAGCATCAATTTCGCTGGCGATTCGCTCGTCGTGCAGTGTTTTCATGATCTATAGTCCAACAATATAATGTCTATCGCCGTCCGTACTGGTTTATTTTCCCGGCATAAAATCTTTAACTTCCGTTTGAAGGTCTTCACAAAGTTTTCCGCTGCGCCGTTCGATGCCGGATGTTTCACTGCCGAGAACGTTTGTTTTATTCTTAACTTTTTTAGGAAATCGGTAAATATGCTACTCGTGTATTGCGGCCCGTTGTCGCTGACTACTTACAGGGGGAAACCGAAACGCGGAAAAATTTCTTGGAACGTGGCAATCGTTTTCGAAGCCGTTGTTGATTTCATCAAAAAAACTTCTGGCCATTTCGTTTTTGCGTCTATCATCAACAGAAAATTGTGGCCTTTATAAGGTCCGATAAAATCCGTATGTACTCTGTGTCAGGGTCGCTCCGGCCACTTCCACGGATTTAATTCGATTTTAACCAGATTATCCTTGACTACGATGCATTCGTGAGACGCTCTTTCTATTTCTTCGATCTCCCTGTCCATACCCGGCCACCAAAAGAATGATCGAGCCGTTGCCTTCTATTGAATATATCGAATAAATGATACTTTATTGAAAATAACGACGTGAAAGATAAAGAGATTTCAGAAAAAGTGACGCCTTTTTCTTAATAAACAAGTCATAGCAACGGTAAATAACAAAACACGAAAAAGCAGACGAACTGAATACAGTCGAATATTCAACACTCTCCCTTATTCAGGACCGTCTATTCAGTTATGTTCAGTTTCAATCGCAAATCCTTGAATGGCTGTTTCGCCAAAGGTTTCGTTAAAATGTCTGCAAGTTGTAATTTTGTCTCGATGTACTTGATACGAATGACTCCGTTGCTGCATACTTCGCGAACGAAATGGTACCTAACATCTATGTGTTTGTTCGCTTGTGATATTCTAGATTATTGGCGATTTGCATCGCACTTTGATTATCAACGTTAATCTCGATAGCTTCGTCCATGTTTTTGAGATCCGAAAGTATCGAACGTAGCCACAGTGCTTCCTGTGTTCCGAGAGCAAGAGCGATATACTCGGCTGCCGTGGTTGAAAGAGCAACTACTTGCTGTTGTCAGCTACACCAGGTAATTGGGCTTTTATTATACAGAAAATTGTACCCACTCGTAGACTTCCTCGAGTCTACATTTCCTGCGTAATCTGCATCCGTGTATCCAATCACTTCGCAGTCTCTATTACTCTTCGAAAATGTAATGCCGTACTCTTGGGTTTTTTTCAAATATCGCATTATTTTCTTTAACGCAGTCCAATGCTCTTGACCCCAGTTTGTTAGAAACTGAGTTGCTTGATTGACAGCATATAGAATATCTGGCCGTGTTATAGTTGCAATAAATAGTAACGAGCCGACAGCTTCTCTGAACGGGATTTTCGAACATTCTTTAATCTCTTCTTTCGTTTGCGGACAGTGATTTGTACTAAGTAGCACACTAGGATGAGCTAAAATAGAGGATGTCTTGGCTCCAGTCATGTTAAATCTTTTGAGGATATTCCGGATGTAACCACTCTGTTTTAGTGTTATGGTCTTTCTTTCTCTATTGCGCATTATTTCAATGCCAATAAACTTGGTCGCATTATCAAGTGTCACCTGAAAATGTTGCTTCAATCTATTCAAGATCGTGTCAATCGCCGCTTGCGATTTCGAGATGATCAATCCATCGTCAACGTACAATGCTAGAAACACTCGAAAATTGAAAACTTCTCCAACAAACACGCACTTATCCCCGTTTGTTTGTTGATAAGAGAAGGTCTTTAGAAATTGCAAAAACTTCAAGTTCCAGCAGCGAGGTGCTTGATTTAATCCATAAAGCGATTTTTTTTAGGTTACAAACTCCATCCGGACTTTTCTTATCTTCAAAGCTTGTGGGTTGAGTCAAATATATTTCTTCATCATTGAATCGTGTAAATGAAAATATCTATCCCAATCTGGCATAAATATCAAAATTTTTACTTGTGAAACGTGTGAAATCGATTTTCACGAACCTCACTAATATATAAGTCACTTAAGAATGAGGCATGGTGATTCCGATAGCTTTAAATGCGGTGAAGTTACATATTTAAGATATTTTAAATGTTTGGTCTCCGTAACATCTCACATCAAGAGACAGCATGGTGAAGAAAAGTCAGAACTCCCACGAAAAAGGATCAAATGTGATTTGATACACCAAATCGACAAATCGAGCGAAGCATTCAGCAGCTTTAATGAAAACACAGGCGATAACGTGGTAACATGTAAAACAGCAGGCCCAAATACTCTCGAAAGTGTACCTTCCACGTCATCAGATTCATCATCAACACTGTCAAACACTCGTGATCAATGGATTACATTTGCTGCTAACATATTCAATTATCCAGATATTCCTAAAAGTCGGGCTATACAAATCATGAATGATGTTCAAGATTTGCTACAAAGTGTCGCAAAGCGAAGTATTCAAACCATCTCCAACGTTCTGGACTCAGAACTTTCTAATAGTGACGTACAATCCAAGAGGAGAATCATATTACAAGTCGAGAATGAGCAAAAATAAAACAAGTGGCCCCCTAGAAAATCCGTCACTCGGGGATATGAAAGTAATAAACATTCTGATACTTTTTAAAGATACAAGAATACGTATTTTTCGTTTTTTCGAAATTTCCATTTTTCTAAAAGTTATTAACATTTGAATTTTTATGTATTAATTTAGAAGAACATTTTTTTCTCTCGATCTATTTGATAAAATTAAATAATATTTTCAGGGGATAATTCTAACAAACTGTTCTATTCAATGACTTTTTTTTTAAAAACGGGATGCAAAAATTTACCTAAAATATAAACAATTTTTTTAAACAAATAGAAAATTCAACGACTTCTCCATCGATTTTCATATTTCTTCCCATAGACGTTTATTCTGCGTTCAATTGAGAAGATTTTTCCGTTGGAAAAAGTTGGGAACTTTGATTTTTGAAAAAGTTATGAGGATTTTTCTGTTGAGTCGCGCGTCAGGTGGCGAGCCATTCACAGCGCGCGACGCGCATTGTGCGTGCATATATAAGTAAGGTTCGCATTACAAACAACAATTTAATAAAATCAAACGCATATCTTTATTTTTCAACGCTCACAAATAAATTATTTTCTATATTTTTGTTGATTGTTGTTTTTACTAATGCGCTAATGACAGACTCTTCAGAATCGGGAAAAACTTTGCACGAAATAAGCATGAAGAATTATTAAAGACCCGGTACACAATGGCAAAAACATTGAAAAATACTTGACAGTATCATTGCTACGTTGCAGTCGATATAAACAAAATGTTGTGCAAAGTTTTTTCAGATTTTGAAGAGTTTGTCATTAGCACATTAGTAAAAACAAGGATCAACAAAAAAACGAAAATAATATTTTTGTAAGCATTGATAAATAAAGATATGCATTTTCTTTCATTGAATTGTTGTTGGTAATGCAAACCTTACTTATATATGTACGCACAATCCGCGTCGCGCGCTGTGAACTCCTCGCCACCTGACGCACGACTCAACAGAAAAATCCTCATAACTTTTTCAAAAATGTAAATTCCGAACTTTTCCCAACGGGAAAATCTTCTCAATTAAACACAGAATAAATGTCTATGAGAAAAAATATGAAAATCGATGGAGAAGCCGTTGAATTTTCTATTTGTTTAAGAAAATTGTTTATATTTTAGATACATTTTTGCATCACGTTTTCAAAAAAAAACGTCATTGAATAGAACAGTTTGTTAGAAATATTCCCTCGAAATATTATTTAATTTTATTAAATAGATCGAGAGAAAAAAATTGTCTTCTAAATTAATACATACATGTATACTAGAGTGGTCCTTATGATGGCTTCGGACGAATTTTGACCCGCTCCCCCCTCAGATTGGCTCCAAATAATTAAAAAAAAAGTTCCCTAAATTAGCAGCTTGCCATCTTTAAAACCGGCCATTACTAGCAGGGGTCATTTTTCTCCTTTAAAATACACAGGATTTACCGACTCTCTAGTAATATCCCTATTCGGGTCTCTTGAAATCATCTTAAAAATCCAAGAAGTATCTCAATGAGTCCGTGGCACCTTTGTACATGAAAAAAAAATCTTACGGTTCGATTTTGAAATGGTTATGGGTCGTTCCACGGCGATATATAAAAATATTTTTCGGGTTTTTTTAATTCCCGGATAATTTTGTCAGAAATTTTTTTAGATTTGAATTATCAATCCTAAAATTCAGAATACTGATCTTGAACGCCATATTGGTCATTCTGACTCAATTTGTTTTTTTTTCCTCTTCCGTTTTTCCTCTAGTTGCCGAAGAATTTTATCAAAAGAAAGTTCAGAATATCCGATCTTATTCTGAAAATTGAAAATACTGGTCTTGAAATTAATATGGGCTATTCCAACTCGAAACACTATTTATTTTGGAAAATTAAATTTTAATGGAAAATAAAGAATGTTTCTAGTTGGAATGGCCCATATTAATTTCAAGACCGGTATTTTTAATCTTCAGAATGAGATCGGATATTTTGAACTCTCTTTTGATAAAATTATTCGGCAACTGGAGGAAAAACGAAAAAAGAAAAAAAAACAAATTGAGTCGGAATGACCAATATGGCTTTCAAGATCAGTATTTTGAATTTTTAGATTGATATTTCAAATCTAAAAAATTTTCTGACAAAATTATCCGGGAATAAAGAAAAACCGAAAAACATGTTTATATATCGGCGTGGAACGACCCGTACCTATTTCAAAATCAAACCGTAAGATTTTTTTTTTCATGTACAAAGGTGCCACGGACTCATTGAGATACTTCTTGGATTTTTAAGATGATTTCAAGAGACCCGAATAGGGATATTACTAGAGAGTCGGTAAATCCTGTGTATTTTAAAGGGGAAAAATGACCCCTGCTGGTAATGGCCGGTTTTAAAGATGGCGGACTGCTAATTTAGGGAACTTTTTTTTTAATTATTTGGAGCCAATCTGAGGGGGGAGCGGGTCAAAATTCGTCCGAAGCCATCATAAGGACCACTCTAATGTATACATATTAGGGTGGGTCAAAAAAAAACTTTTTTTTTTTTGAATGTCACTCACGAGAACTAGTTCCTAGGTACCTCTCCAAAGTACTTACTGAGTATAAGCTCTTAATATTAATGGGAAGAACTGGCTCATCGTCGTTTTCCATTTTCAATGTAGTCTCATATAAAAATGGTCATATCTTATCACCAATAGATTGTTAAACCAGTTTCATCATGAATATTTATAGGAAATTAAACGCTCTACAAAAATGGTCTCTTATACTTTTTTCATTAATCGAACCATTTAAAAGATATTCAAGGTCAAAGATTGAAGAATTTATGATAAAAATAACTTTTTGTTTTGAATTTTGTAACTTACTGAAAAATAATTATTGTCAAATGGGTATCAATTATTTCTGTAGGAAATTAAACGTTCTACAAAAAAGGTCTTCTACGGTTAATCGATTACTCTAACCATTCAGAAGATATTCGCATTAGAATTTCAGTAAGCATTGGAATTCTAATGCGAATATCTTCTGAATGGTTCGAGTAATCGATTAACCACAAAAGACCTTTTTTGTAGAACGTTCAATTTCCTACAGAAATAATTGATACTCATTTGACAATAATTATTTTTCAGTAAGTTACAAAATTCAAAACAAAAAGTTATTTTTTTCATAAATTCTTCAATCTTTGACCTTGAATATCTTTTAAATGGTTCGATTAATGAAAAAAATATAAGAGACCATTTTTGTAGAGCGTTCAATTTCCTATAAATATTCATGACGAAACTGGTTTAACAATTTATTGGTGATAAGATATGACCATTTTTATATGAGACTACATTGAAAATGGAAAACGACGATGAGCCAGTTCTTCCCATTAATATTAAGAGCTTATACTCGGTGAGTACTTTGGAGAGGTAGCTAGGAACTAGTTTTCGTGGGTGACATTCAAAAAAAAAAAAAAAAGTTTTATTTTGACCCACCCTAATACATATATGTACACAAAATTTTGTTTATATCGACTAGAACGTAGCAATGGTACTGTCGAGTATTTTTCAATGTTTTTGCCATTGTGTACCGGGTCTTTAATGAATCTTCATGCTTATTTCGTGCAAAGTTTTTCCCGATTCTGAAGAGTCTGTCGTTAGCGCATTAGTAAAAACAAGAATCAACAAAAATAAAGAAAATAATTTATTTGTGAGCGTTGAAAAAAGATATGCGTTTGATTTTATTCAATTGTTGTTTGTAATGCGAACATTACTCATGCACGCACAATGCGCGTTGCGCGCTGTGAATGGCTCGCCACCTGACGCGCGACTCAACTGAAAAATCCTCATAACTTTTTCAAAAATGTAAGTTCCCAACTTTTTCCAACGGAAAAATATTTTCAATTGAATACAGAATAAATGTCTATGGAGAGAAATATGAAAATCGATGGAGAAGTCGTTGAATTTTCTATTTGTTTAAAAAAATTGTTTATATTTTAAGTAAATTTTTGCACCCCGTTTTAAAAAAAAATGTCATTGAATAGAACAGTTTGTTAGAAATATCCCCTGAAAATATTATTCAATTTTATCGAATAGATCGAGAGAAAAAAATTTTCTTCTAAATTAATACATAAAAATTCAAATGTTAATAACTTTTAGAAAGATGGAAATTTCGAAAAAACGAAAAATACGTATTCTTGTATCTCTGAAAAGTATCAGAATATGTTTATTACTTTCATATCCCCGAGTGACGGATTTTCTAGGGGGCCTCTTGTTTTATTTTTGCTCAATGCTATTCATGATTGTTGTAGCCCGATGACTAGTCTTAACACCGAACATCTCATTTTTCATGAATTTTAGAAATCGAAAACTTGCATTCCGCCAATATCATACCACCTAGGTGACAGAAAAGATTATCGGAAAAAAATTGAACGAATAAGTTTGAGATGATTCTAGTGATTGCCCAATTCATTCCTTTAAGTTTTGTCTTCCACAAATCATTCGAGTTACCGTCAATATTTGATGAAACGTGGAATTATGTAGTCATTAAAGAATAATCCCAGAATAGTTGAAAATTTCATACAAGGAGACCTTTGGAAGGCTAACAATCCACTGGGCAGTCATCGCGGGATTTCTTGATGCGGCGCGGTTTATGTCTGGATACCTTGTTTTGATCCGAGGTTCCAATAAAAACTTGAGAATATCTATTTATTTATGTTATTCGATACTCTCGATCGGAAAATGTTCGAGAACGCGATAATTTTTTCTAAAGTCAGGGATCAATTACAATTTCTAGAAAAAACAGGCATCGCTGTCAATACTTTGGAGGGAAAGAAGACAATTCACTTTCCCCTTTCCTTAGTTAAAGGAGATAATTTAGGTATGCACGCGGTATTGGGTTTTATAGAAAGTTTCAACCAGAGAAAATGTTGCCGTTTCTGCCTCACAAATAGATCGGATAACAATTCTGTCATCACAGAAAAACAATGTTCTCCGCACACTTGTGGACATACGGAATGCTATGAGTTATTACAAGAAAAATGTCGCTGAAAAATAGTATATTTAGAAGAACTATTCACTTGCCACGTTACTCGTTTAATTCGGGCTTCTAATGATGCGAGATTTATTGTGAAGAATTGGTTATAAGCTATATTTGGTAAGAAAATTACTTCGTATTTTTAAGAAAAAATTTCAGAACGACATTGAAAATCAAAACGATAATAAAAATTATTTGTAGAATAATATCTGAAGATTTTATTTAAGACACCCCCATTGCGTGTAAAAAATGGCTTTATTCATTGGTAAAAATGGTCAATCCTTTTTTTTCAAATTTAACATAGGCTAAATAGAAATAAATATGCCCACAAGAATTAATACTATCTTGACAAATGTATTTTGAATGATGAGCTAAAAAAATGTTATTGTTACTTGTTCACGAGGTTGATAAAGAAGTTTTCAAGGATGGCACGTCAAATTCTACCGTGCCGTCACAGACTTTTTGCGCATGTGGTTCAACACTTTTTATTTAAACAGTTCGACAAATTTTTAGATGACTTTCTATTATATTGCAATGGTACGACAGATTTCGCAAGCGAATTCCAGGACGTACCGGCGATTTTCGTTGGCGGGACGTTTGCCACAACGCCAAGGCTGGAAGGCGTCTACCAGCTCGTCTCCATACTCGGAATCCGGTATAACCATGTAAGTCTATCTTAGAAAATAAGAGCAATTGTTAAATGGTTTTTAAAAACCATAATTATTATTATTAATTATTATTATTAATTATTATTAATTATTATTATTAATTATTATTATTTTTATTATTATTATTTTTATTATTTTCAGGCATTGCCCTTTGCATTCTTCCTCATGACCATCAAAACGGAGGCGGCATACCTAGCTATTTTCGCCGAAATAAAGCAAGCAGTACCTCTCGAACGTGTGATAACTGTAATGGCCGATTTCGAGTTGGCGCCGCGCAATGCGGCGCGAAGAACCTTCCCCACAAGCAACATCACGGGCTGTAACGCTCGTTACGATCGAGTAAGTGAAATTTTGATACTTATGATAATTTTCCTCCACTGTGATCAGAACCTTTCGGTTGTAGATTATAATTTCTTATTTTTTCGCAGGCGGTTTCGAGGAACGTTAAAAATTGGGATTCTCGGCCCTGGTGCGGAATGAAAACTGCCGGAACGGCCATAAAAAAGTCCTTGCTCTGGCGTACCTGCCCGCCACTTCAATCGGAGACGCGTATTTAGGAGTAAAGGGCAGCGTATCGCCAGAGCTGGCCGCAGCATTTGGTCCGTTCTGGGCCTATTTCGAGCGCCAGTGGCTGGGAGTCGTAAAGCCAGAAGGCTTCAGTGTTCACAACCTCATTCAGCGGACAAACAACGTATGCGAGAGCTTTAACAGCAGACTGTTGAAAAAATTGGGGCGGCACCCCAGCCCCTGGAAGTTTGTGGGTGAGTAATGATTGAATCATAGATAAAACGAAGTCATAAGCGAAAATGTAGGCAGGTCTCGAACTTCATATTTACTAAATATGTTTCCATTTTGTTCTAGCAAAACTTTCAGAGTTTGCTGAGGCAGCGCGCCAGGACACGGCAAGTCTGGAGATCAGCAAACGCGTGACCCGACAGGCTCGTTATTCGACCGGCTTGAAGCGAGCCCAGTTGAAAAAAGATTTGTTACATGATCACTAGCATAAAGAAAAGCACGAAGTGAAAGATCTTCGACTAAAATGTGTTTTTTATTGTTTCAGCATGGAAACAGCTCCGAAACAACGCGATATCAACGGTAGAATTTCTAACCATTGCCGTGCACTGAAAATGTTGCGTGCGGCAAAGCTTACAAAGAAGAGACGACGGTGATCGTTCCGGGGCTGAAAGCCAGGAAGAGAAGAGAGACTCAGGTACAGAATATCACAATCGCGAAAATTTGCTGAATCGAATTTATTTTGAAAATAAATGTTTCCCATGTTCTTTCTTTTTAGGCGATGATAACCCGCCGGATGAATGCCCGGCGAGGGTTCTTCCCGAAGAGTCGCCGACAAACGACGGGGAAGTCGTCGGAGAGCGTGACCCCGACAACCCTGGAGTCGTTTCCGATGACGACCCACCACAACACGTCGAAAACGAGAACGTCGTCTTCGGAAACAACAACCCGGACAACATGTCCGGCGGAGAGTCCGGACCAGCTGATGGTAAGTCATGCATCAGTTTTTCATCACTTTTTCAATTGCACAATTGATCGAATCACCCAACGAATCGGACGGCTCGATTAATTCTTATTATCAAGTAACTTATCCGTCTGATTTCACTAATTGTTACAGTACCACCAAACCCGGCAGTAACAGCGGAGGTGGCTGGCCCATCGGAATTGACCGAGAAGACATCCGGGGCAACTCGAAGTAATATCGAGAGCTAAAATATTTATTAATTGTCTTATGATCGATCGTCGAATCTCGGCTTGACTCTTAACCCGTTTTTCCAAATTTTCAGTGACGCTGAGTCAGAAAAAAATCTTCAAAAAAGACGACGGATGGAGGCCCTGGGAGCGACCAGGCCACACCCCCCAAGCACCGGCGAGTCAAGAAGGACCGACGCACATAGGGGTATTCGAGCGACTTCGGCGGCCAAAACTATCTACTTAGTTTTTAATTTTCAAAATGTATTTCCGATCAATTTTTTGTGTATTACAGTTTAAAATAGATTTCCCTAACAAACGAAAGAAAAATAAATAAATAAAAATTAATTAATTCATTAATTCGAACAACAACTGAGACTTATGAACTAAATTGAATTGAGATCGGGATGAGTTAAACTTCTCTATCACAGACTTCATCGGCTTCGGATTAATTGAAATGAATAAATAAATAAATAAGTCTTATGTGAACTTAATTTAATTGAGATCAGGACGGGTGCTACATTTCTTTATCACAGCTTCATCCGCTTCGGATAAATAAAAATAAATAAATAAATAAATTTAAAAAAATAAACGAAAACTAAGTCTTATGAACTAAATTTCATTAAGATCAGGATGGGTGCTACATTTCTTTATCACAGACTTCATCCGCTTCGGATAAATAAAAATAAATAAATAAATAAATTAAAAAAAAAATAAAAGAAAACTAAGTCTTATGAACTTAATTTGATTGAGATCAGGATGGGAGCTACATTTCTTCATCACAGACTTCATCCGCATCTCCTGTAGACTCTTCTGACAAGGGGAAGGCCTCAACCATGAAACTGACTCTTCAATAAAACTATCATAAATCGATAGTACATTGAAAATAATTCGACACCCATCCCGGCTTCTTTGTAGGTGGGCCCTAGTTTAATTATTATTAATTTTTTTAAATCACGGTTGCGGCGGCAGATGAACGAGCTGCCAGTCGCGAGCTGTGTTCTCACCAAGCGCCGATGGCGCAGGGCAAAAGTGTAAGTCTAGCAATCATGGTGTCGCTGGTTCGGAGCCTGGTAATTTCATTTTTTTTATTTTTTTTTATTCTTTTTTATTCTCCCCCGGTGATTTAATTTTTTTAAATAGTTAGATTCATGGAAAAAAAAATCATGTAGACATTGTTTGGATTATTTTTGTACGTAATTGTGATTTATTTTCATTCACATACTCATGTATGATAGTCGTCGTAGAAACATTCAATGTATTGTTTGACATATAATTTAATATATCGTAATAACATTTAATATTTTGATGTATCGTAATAACGTTCAATATATCAATTATTATATCGTAATAACACTTAACGAATCGTGGTTTCTTTTTATTTGCATATTCGTGGATGATAATCATCGTACAAACATTTAAAGCACAACGTTTTCCTACAACGAGCGCATTTTATAAATGCAACCCCGTTGCAATTGCAGCTTTCTCGGGTAAGCGTTAGCGGAAAGTAAGCTTCATTCACGTTAGTAAAAGCAATTTTGTCCGGCAACAATTTTGACGCATACCAAGCGTATTTAACCATATCGTTAAATATCGGAGCGCTCAATTGGTGGTGGATGATCGAATCTATTTTTATCGCATCCTCGCGAGTGTTTATTTTTCGTTTTTCGTTCAATAAATCTGATGCATTTTGCAGTTTTTTAATTATGCTCTGCATTTGTCAGTAACAATATACGTCCCAGGGCTGACATAAAGGTGTACATTTCGAAGGAATGACTTTAACGGTGCACGTTACTTCGTCTGATTCATTGGTAAATATGTCATCGTAAATGAGCGAATCTGCATATCTTCTCCACGAATCGAGAAGTAACAGGAATTTGTTGTCACGAACGTAGGGCTTGAGGACTTTCTTGAGATAGTCGATAAACAGCTCTTTTGTCAGCTTTCCCGATTTTGAGTTTGTAACAATGACGGTTCCGAATTCTTCAGACAATTGTTCCACGGTTTTCGTGACCTGGAGGCCAAATTTATTTGCTGCTTACTTCAGGATTCGTGGGGAGGACATGCAAATTCGCTTATTTACCATGACCTCTTTACTAACGAATCAAACGGAGCTCGTTGTGTTTTAAATGTTTCTACGATGACTATTATTCACAAGTATGTAAATAAAAATAAATCACAATTACGTACAAAAATAATCTAAAAATTGTCTACATTATTTTGATTTTCCATTAATCTAACTATTAAAAAAAAACTAAATCACCGGACGAGGATCATGAAATAACTGTTAGCACGATTGCAATAATAAGAATTGAAAAAAAAAAAAAAAAAAAAAAAAAAAAAAAAAAAAAAAATGAAATCACCAGGATCCGAACCAGCGACATCATGATTACTAGGCTTACACTTTCGCCCCTCCGCCATCGGCGCTTGGTGAAAGCACAGCACGCGTCTGGCACCCCGTTCATCTCCCACCGCAACCGTGATTTAAAAAAATGAATAATAATCAAACTAGGGCCCACTTACAAAGAAGCCGGGACAGGTGTCTAATCATTTTCAATGTACTATCGATTTATGATAGTTTTATTGAAAAATCAGTTTCATGGTTGAGGCCTTCCCCTTGTGAGTCTGAATCGTTATTATTTGGATCAGCTGGCATCAATAATTCTCTTGCCTCTTTGGAAAAAGGATTCGACTTTTTTTTTGCGGTTTTGGCCTCAAGCTGCTCAGGAGCGGATCTGAACTTAGTAGCAGCCTGTTCATTATATAATGGTTGCATGAGTCTCTAGAAAATTTCCTCGCAAAATTCTGACGGTACTGCCGAAAGTGCTTATTCGGTGCTTCTGCGGCTTCCTGAGAAAGCAACCCAATAGGCAACAATGCCTTTTCTATCACAGCTGCCCCGTGAACAAGGATTTTATGCATTGTTGGGGTCATCGGGTGCCATGAATACAGCTGTATATGAGGTATTCCTGGGAATTTCGGCGACTTCGGACAGTTGGGTCAACATTTTTGCCCCCCAATTTTTTCCATGCCAAGGCCGGACTTGGGCCGACGTTTCGTTCGAAAGTTATAGCTTTTTTTCTTAACAACCGGGTAAACATTTACGGGTTTTTTGTGACAAAAAAATTTATAACTCCCGAACGAAGCGTCGGCCCAAAAAGTTCAAGGTGGCTAAATTTTCGTTTTTGTTTAAGGAATTTACAAAAAAATACATTTCAAAAATTAAAAGTGCGTTTTTTGTTTTATTTCATTTTTAGTTTGAATTGTTTATAACTTATTGTTGAATTTGTGCAACATAATCGTAAATGTTTTCATTGTATAGAGCGTTCAAAAACGAAAAAAAAAGACTGATGGTTTTTCGAGTTATCACTAACCGCTGGTGAGATATATCGAGTTGAATGATCGAATGTGGTCAATACTTCAAAAACTTCATTTGACCGTATTTCAAAAGTGGGGGCTCAAAATAAAAAACGCCGAAATACGTCTCTTTTTTTTCAACACATATTAATGGAAAAAATTGGGGGGCAAAAATTTTGACCCAACTGTCCGAAGTTGCCGAAATTCCCAGGAATACCCCATATATAGCTGAGCCGTTTTAATACCGTAGGTGGCAAACTTTTTCACGTCAACCTTGTGACCACTTGATATAACTTCTAGGATAATTATGAGTCGGTACATAAGGTTGAAGTCAACCCCCGTTATTTCAGCTGCCAGGTGAGGGTTCGCGAAAAATCTTCGGCTAGTATTGCCATCGTTGGTATTTCCGAAGCCGGCTTTTGGCGTATCAACTATTAGACCGGTTTCACGCCTGGAAGCCTCTTGTATTTCTTTTTTTCTTTCTCCGACAATAACTTTATCACTGAGAATCAATAGTTGGACACAACTATCATTGTCAATATGCTCGATTGGAAAAGTATTAATATATCCATTATTATTAATCGATCAATTAATTATTGCTATTATTATTTCTCTTTTTCTCTCTCTAGAAAAACATATATTCATATAGTCGTTTGATTATTTATGCTGTTATTCGTGAGATTATGCTCACTACCAACTTATCCAAATTATTATTATTGTAGAAAAAAAACAATGTAGTAAAAAAAAAAAAGATAATTAGTTTTTAATCAGCAAAATTGTCCCTAAAAGGTGAATGAAAGCAATACATACCGGAAGATAACTATCCGAAGTGAATGGATTGTTTTCGCACAGTTGAATATACACATACCTTACTGCACCAAACGCATTTACTTGTACACACGCTATTTCAAAGCCAGGGCCGGCGCAATAGAGAGACGTGGTGGATCGTCCCCTCACAAGACACCGTCAGCCGCCGAGAACTATCCACGCGGAGGAAATACATTCCGTCGGCCCTGCCGGAGCAGACGATTAGGGATGGGCGAAGACGAAAAGATGATCGTTATTTAAAAACGTTCGAAAATGCCACTTTTTCAACATTTTTTTCAAACCGTTTTCAGACGGTAGTTAAAAATTGAATCTGTCATGCCGAAGAATCGAACACTTCTACATGTCATGCTCATCGGAATAAATACGTTTTTCAATCGAAATGTTTGCAGTTTGATGAACGATAAGAATCTTTTATTAGATAACACGATAATGTGATAATTATATTACTTGATAACCGATTTGGAAGTGACTTTTCAGACCAGCCCGTCCTCTGGATGAAAAATCAGGTGGGGGGAGGTGAGAAAATATTGTCGGACATTCTCTTTTCCTTTCCTTTTTCAGGTCGAGGCAGAAGAAAATTGAACACCAAATCTATTTAAAAAGGTCTTCGTTGTTTCTTTTCTAGCCCTCCCCGATTATACCTCCCGGATTACCTCCCCGATTTTATAGGAAAGCTTTCATAGAAAATGGCTCCAAAAATCAATTATTGATTTTTTGTCAGATATCTACGTTTTAATGTCTTTGGCGTCGTTTTGACCTATTTTGAGCAAAAAGTGTGCGCGTGCAAATGTGTATGCGCATGTGAGTTTGACGTTCGTACGTTCGTACGTATGCGATCAAGTTTTTCGTAAACGGGTTGCCAAAAACTCATAACACGGTCCGTAGAGAAATAATCAATGACGGAATCGATGTGTCCCGTTCTGACTTTAAGCTAATTAGTTTTTGATACTATTTCAAGTCGTTTTTCAGTTAAAAAAATATTATCCAAAAACCCAATCTATACGGGAGGATAGAGGATACGGGGTCTCAATACCACGTCAAGAAGCAAAAATGTTGACGAGTAGAAAACTAATGAGTTTTCCCGAACACTAATAACCCCATGATCAATGACAATTTGTAAATATAACCATACATTTGCACTGGTAAATGAGGAAGTTACTTGTGCGATTCGTAGAATCTAACACCGAGTAAACATGAGTAGTCAGTGTTAGCCGCGAGCAGTATTCACTATGGAATTCCACTACCTGGAATATAAAAATGTCATAAAATGCGACTCCGGAATCGGTATCTGTGCCAGAAATGCTTCAAAGTTGATACCAACATTTGTTTGAAAAAAAAAATTGTTTCCCCTTCTTTTGGATGGCTTCGGAGTCCAACCTGTATCTTCCAGCCACAGCTTTCTACTTCTGCTCTTTGGACTTATGGAACACCGATTAATCGAGAGCTTCCAAATAGGGGCACTTTTTTGAACTACAAATCAACTAACTTCTACACGTATAATATAATCCATTTTGATAACACCCACCACAGAGACACTGCATAACTATAGAGGCTTCGGAGTGGACACAAAAGAGAGAGACAACTCTTTAAGTAAAGTTTATTCAACCACCAACTAGAAACTCTACTGTAGAAATATTGCATTTGAAGCAGCATTATGTGTATAAATGAAGTACCAAAGGCCTTTTATGGCGAAATCAATACTCATAGCACGATAAAATTTTTAATATGAGAAATTGGATGTAGGAACACGTGCTTGTGCTGTGGATTCATCAATGTTATTATTAGAATACTGCCTTAAGACATATTTATTTTTCATTTTGTCTGTGAAGATCAATAAAGCAGCTCATCTTACGTAGTATAGGCATCTCACAAAGTTAAAATTGGCCTGGAAACACCGATTCAACTTGTAGGGACATGAAAGTTAAATCTATTTGAAAATCGCCCATATAGAAGAGGTCGAGTCAAATTTTTTTTCTATCAAAACACATTGAGAAGCTAATGAAAACAAGAAAAACATAAAAAAACTCACAGAATTACCCATACAATTACAGCAAAAACAACCAAGGGAAAAATCTAAAAACAAATCAGAGTTCATTTCTCAATGGGCGCTTCCATTTCTCAGTTACAAAAAGATCGCTGATATCGACGCCCAAAACGAGTACTTGAATTGGTGGACTTGCTCATATATAACACAACATACATACAAATATATGCGGTTTCAAACGGTCAAAACGTTGTTCACTTTCCAAAAATATTAAAATTTCGTAACATTATTTAATGATATGAAAAAGATTAGTGTAAGAGTTTTAAAAAATTTTGTATCGATTTTTTTCTTGAGTTTTCCAAAATTTCAAAATTATGTGAGTACCGTCATATCCTGAAAGCATACGATTAAACAGAAAAATGTTTCAGGTAAAAAAGTTGCAGTTTGACATAAACTTCGTGAAAGAATCTTTTTCTGAATTTTTCGAGTTGAAAATATTAACATTTTCATTAAAAATATACGAAAATAATTGTTCTTCGGTCGGTATGTCAGTTTCGATCTATCTCAAAAAATTCGAGAAAATCCTCTGAAGTATGTATAATGCACACGTAATTTTTTGGATGGCTCACAAGGGGACTCTACGGTCGACGGATTTTTGTAATTTTTTATACTTATAGTACAGAAAGGTCTGGACCCAAAGAACAAATCCTTAAAGCCATAGAGCTGGATATCCAGAAGTTTTCGAAAAAATGAATTTCGAAAAATATCCGCAAATTACGAGCAAAGCATATACGCTGAAGTTAAAGCATTTCACAACTAAGCTCGTGGATCAGTGGATAGCGCACGAGTTAAGTATCTCGTAGATCGAAAGATCGAGTCCCACTGATGATCTTTTTTTTCTCTGACTTTTTTAACGCCGTGCCCACATCACTTACATGAGAATGTTTATAATGAATGAACTTTTTTTATACAGAAATCAAAAAAGGAATGTTAAATATTTGTTCATTTTATATATTTCCTCAATTCGAACCAACTAACAGTACAAAAATAATCGTTACACATTGGCGTCTTTTTCATTACATTATAGTTTTTCTAACAATCGTGTAACCTTTTACTCTTGCTCCAAAGTTTCACAGGAGCCCGGATGATATTCGTCGTAAAAGCAAGGGAAGCAAAACGAATTCGTCAGGAGCAGAATGAATCTCGTTGATTTGCTCCCGTTTAAGTAGGCGTGTGGGTGGCCAGCCACTTGCGAGAAACAGAGGCGCCATGCGCCATCTGTCGGCTGACCGGGTACCAGCCTGCGGTAGGCGCAGCGGTAGGCGCTGCAGCGAGCGGCCGCTCGCCGTGCCGGCGACCCGCACGGTAGCGTATCGGTGTGTATGCGAGTGTGTTTAAAAACTTAAATATTCGATATAAATATAATTATTGCTGGTTTCAGCGTATAACAGCTATAACAAGACTCCTGTTCAAATTTGAGCTTAATCGGACCATCCCAAGAGGTTCCGCCGCGATGAAATCGATTTTGCCTTTGATTAACACGTGAGATAATTATTTTTCCAGTAAAAAGCGCCGCATTCAGCCAATACAAGTATCCAGCCATCGAAACTAAGTGCAATCGATCGTATTACGTTCCCTCGAAATAGAAAAAAATAGGTACCGTGATGAATTTTTTTTTATAAACAACAATAATTGAAAACGTAAAAAGAATGTTTTAATTCAAAAGATCGGTCACGTAATGAATTTACAATTTCCAATGGGATAAAATGCAGGCAGATGGGTAAAAAAGTAATGAATGCAACTAATTCATTCATTAATCAATTCTTTCATTAATTAAACAATAACAATTAATTGTTATTTAAATATCAATCCAGAACCTTGTCATGACATTGTGTAGATTTAGGTGCTATAACAAGACTCTTGTCCAAATTTGGGCTTAATCGGACCATTCTAAAAGGTTCCGCCGCGATGAAATCAATTTTGCCTTTGATTAACACGTGAGATAATTATTTTTCCAGTAAAAAGCGCCGCATTCGGCCAACATAAGTATCCGGCCATCTAAACTAAGTGCAAACGATTGTATTACGTTCGCTTCCAACAGAAAAAAATTGATACAGCGATGAAATTTTTTTAAAATTAATAACAATACTTAAAAACGTCAAAAAATGGGCTTAGTTCGAAAGAAAGACGTGATCGATTTCGATCACGGTGGGACCTCTTAGAATGGTCCGATTGAGCTTAAATTTGGGCAGGAGTCTTGTTATAGCACCTTAATCCACATAATTTCATGACAAGGTTTTGGATTACAATTTGTTCTGTTATTGGTTAATTGATGGTACAATTACTTGTTATTGGTTAATTAATGAAAGAATTGATTAATGAGTGAATGAGTTGCATTCATCACTTTTTCTACCCGTCTGCTAGCATTGTATCCCATTGGAAATTGTGAATTCATTACATGACCGATCTTTCGAATTAAAACAATTTTTTACGTTTTTAATTATTGTTGTTAATAAAAAAAAATCCATCACGGTACCGTTTTTTTCTATTTCAAGGGAACGTAATACGATCGATTACACTTAGTTTCGATGGCCGGATACTTATATTGGCTGAATGCGGCGCTTATTACTGGAAAAATTATTATTTCACGTGTTAATCAAAGGCAAAATCGATTTCATCGCGGCGGAACCTCTTAGAATGGTCCGATTGCGCTCAAATTTGGACAGAAGTCTTGTTATAGCATCTACCTCAAATTTGGAGAGATTCGCAAAAAATTTTTTTCCTAAAAACCAGTAATATATACGTTTTCGGCCGATTGAGATTCTGTACTTCGAGACCTACCCGGCACGCTAAGTCTTTCAGACCCTGCCAGCACCGGTTCAAGCCTCGGCTTTTCTCCATTTTTTTTTCTCACAAATTCATGTCAATTAGGCTTTAAATAATTATAAAGGTTCAATTCCAATAACAAATTAATATTGCAAATTGGATTTCGGTAAAAAATTATCTAGAGACATTTTTTTTATTGGCTATCTTGGGACATTGAAACACCAATGATCGGTATTGATCAAAATTATTCATTTATTATTAACCATCAGGCATAGGAACATAATCGTTGATGAAAAATACACTTCATTTATCGTCATCGCTGTCGGACAATTGACTACAATTTTTTGGATGATACCAATCGTAGAAACATGTAAAACACAAATATTTCGCACACCACGAACACACTATAAAAGAAACTTTCCCGCAGTCACATTTTTTTTCCATAGGTTCGTCGGGAAGCAGATTTCGTTTACATTCAAAGAAATCGGTGTTTCAATATCCCAAGATAGCCAATTAAAAAAAATGTCTCTAGATAATTTTTTAGCGAAATTCAATTATCAATATCAATTTGTTATTGAAATTGAACCTTTATAATTATTTAAGGCCTAATTGACATGAATTTGTGAGAGAAAAAATGGAAAGAAAAGCCGAGGCTCGAACCCGTGTTGGCAGGGTCCGAAAGACTTACCGTGCCGCTAACCACTCGGCTACGCTGGTTATACGAACGACAGGATTTTCGTAGCGACGACATGAAAAACCCGAGTTCACGTCAATATCCAAAGATTCATAACTCAAAAACGCTTGAGTGTTGACTCAAAAGCGGATACCACGGTGTTCTGGGAGAGGACCACTATCGGTGAAAAAACCCGATCGAAAAGTAGGTCCCGCCTTTCGAGACCTCCCCTTGTAAGTCATAATAAAAACTGTGGACTCAATGAATCTCATCGATAAGATTTTTTTGCAGTGTTAATTGGGTATTGATTGAAATTCAGAGGTTGGACAAAATAAATCGTAGGTTTTTTTCAGATTTATTGAGTTTTCTTAGATTATTCGATAATGAATTTACATTCTTGTACAACCGGTGAGTTCCAATCAATTTAAAATTAACCCTGTAACACATCTTATCAATAAAGTGCATTGAGTTTTCTTAGACTAAAATAGTTTTTCGATAATGAATTTACATTGTAGTGCAACCGCTGAGTTCCAATCAATTTCAAATCAACGCTGTCAGACATCTTATCAATGAGGTTCATTGAGTTTTCCTAGATCGAAATAGTTGTTCGATAATCTTAGATCGATATAGAAAATTTTTTAAATAAAAAAACGTAATGAATTTAAAAAGAATTTTAAAAAAATTGAAAATTTTTTAAAACTCCCGACTGCAAAAAAAAAACTCGGACGCGAAAAAAAAAAACAACAAAACTTAAAAAAATATATATCCCCACAAAAACACAATGTGTAAAAAAATCAAGACAAGTAAATAAATGTACTTGTCTCGATTCTTTCAAACATTGTGTTATCGTGGGGATTTAACTACTTTTTGCAAAGGTAACATATAAACTTCGTGATGTGGGGTTGGGTTAGAGTGTGCGAGATTATTGAGTGTGGACATTACTTTTTAAACTGTTTATTGTCTGTAATCTCGGGTAACTAGAACCGTCATAAAATTATTTACGATGCTATCCCGCTGGCTCAGTGTGTATAATTTTGTTCAATGTTATACAGTACGTAGATTGCTGTACGTATTGCTGTACTAGTACGTATGTAGATTGCTGACTGCTATAAGCATTTGACACAAATGAGGACTAGATCAAGATCATCGAACTAAGTCTTAATTTTTTAATTTTTTTAAAATCTTACATTGTGTTATTTTTTTCTATTTCAAGATAAAAAATCAGTATAGTCCATGGTAAGTTTGCATGTTCTTTGATGCAACCTTTAATCCAAGCGATGCCAAAGTTATTGGAATTTAACCAAGAATTATTAACTTTTATTACTTCGCACAGATTTGTCATCATAGAGAATTATGTAAATCATATTTTTACATTTCAAAAGATTGATTGTTGTTTAATTTTCAAAAATTCGTTTTATTTCCCGTATAAAATTTTGATAATTTTTACATCTTTTCCAGGATGATCATATAACAATCTTTAGCATTTTTTGGCAAGCTTTTCTTTTTAAATTCCATATTATCTGCGATAACCCAAGCAGATTTATGGGACCGTAACATACTTGTATTAGTAGCCTTTGTAAACATCTTGACCGTGATGAAATATGGCACTCGTAACTTTATATTTTTAAGCGCCAACGGTAGTAATTGCAGTAGGTACAGCTTTGATGCCGCAATTTATTTCCGATACTTGTCGAGTATCTGACTGCGCTGGCTAATATGAGCTGTGCAATGACAATTTTACCAACTGTTGATACGCTATTCTTAGTAACTCTATTTTCGATGCCGCATTGATCACACTGTCCTCGAATTGGGTTCCATGATGGCAGGCTATGATGAATTATCTCCTGTAAGGTTACACTTCTTGTTGTTGTTTGTGGTATCCTTAGAAGCAGTATATTATTTGGCTGTTATTCAATCGTTGACACGTATTGATATCCTCGACACAGTATCTTCGATGTTAATTTGTGTCCAACTAAATTTTTAATCATACCCGATTTTGCACATAAGGCCATAAGAAATTCTAGTACATGCTGTTGTTTCTTTTCAATGAAATGCGCACCCACAAACTCCCTTACGGCATCTAAATCAAGGGGCTCCAGGTCGTCCCATACATCTACGAAGAAGATCTATTAATGCTTTTTCTTGATCTCGAGTACCATTACTATTTAAAAGTTCTTCTCCGATAGCTTGGCAGCTCAATACACATTGCATAGCGGCATTGCCATAAC
Organism: Sussaba pulchella; assembly: GCA_963971145.1. Taxonomy (NCBI): domain Eukaryota; kingdom Metazoa; phylum Arthropoda; class Insecta; order Hymenoptera; family Ichneumonidae; genus Sussaba; species Sussaba pulchella. The sequence continues at coordinate 2,879,619 of OZ020176.1, read as the reverse complement.
ACGGCATACCATCGATATTAAGGAATCCATTGACATGCCATGCATTCCATAGAATTTATCCGTGGCTGCTGACATTTCACTACTTCCTTATGAATCCTTTCCTTTGCCCATGCAAAATTCAAGCCCGAAAAGCATGGAAAATCTTCACAGGTTCTCGAGTTACCATGAATATTGTGCAGGCATGCGTGAATTGTGTCGTGCAATCGACGGTCTCGCTCACTTGTTTTTTCTTGCGTAGACAGGGCCCATTGGGTGATGAGTGCAACGGGCGCTTGTAATGAAACTTCAATTTTTTGAAATTGCCTATGCTTCAAACTTGATCTGCGATATGTATGATTTTGTGTTTTGCATCTGATTCGCAAGATAGAATTCAAATTATAAAGATGGAAGACCTCCAATCAATGATTTGTGACGGTTGCATATCATTCGATGAATGGGATTCCAATTTGATACCTGCGTAAGACTTTATTTTCCATGCATGATTTTTTTTCTTCATGAGTAATGGGATGAGTAGAACGTTAAGCGCTTTGGGAGCAGGGATGGGCATAATGTATTTAAAAAAAAAAAAAATACAAAATTCTTTTTCACTCAGTATTTATGAACGATTTAAATAACGAATGAATTTTCACTCATTATTTCAATCGGAAATAAATACTGAATGAAAAACCACTTGTATTTTAATCGGAAATAAATACAGAGTGAAAAACCACTCGTTATTTAAATCGGAAATAAATACTGAATGAAAAACCACTTGTATTTTAATCAGAAATAAATAATGAATGGAAAAGAATTTTGTATTTAAATGGGAGCTAAATACAAAATTCTTTTTCATTCATATTTATTTCGGTGTCAAATACAAGCTACATAACCACTCGGCCGGTGCTTTGTTTACAAATGGTTCGTCACTCGAGCCTCACCGGGGCGCCGAGTGAAGACCGAGAAGCATTTGTTTTGATTTCGAAACGAATGAAAAACCATTCAAATGCCGAGTATCTCAAATACTTTTCCATTGGAATTCTTCCGAAAATTATTTAATGCCCATTCTCAGTGAGTTTCGTACATTTTTTTATTCTCTCTAGGAAATTCAACTTTTGTCGAAATAAATTCGTAGTAAATTCGAAAAAAATTTCACAAAAATAAAAAAATAAAAATATTTTTTTTCAAAATTTTTTTTTCAAATTTTTTTTTTTTTTTTTTTTCAAATTTTTTTTTTTTTTTTTTTTTTTTTTTTTTTTTTTTTTTTTTTTTTTTTTTAATGGATGGCTGACGACATGTGTGGGACTAACCATATCAGTGGACATAAAAATTGATACGGATAATATTATAAGCCATCTCCCCACACATTATTTTTCTCAAACATTACACAGTATATGAAACTGTTCTGTCACTGACCGACTGACAGACCGGGCAGAGCCTAAACCACTGAAAATAGAAAAGTGGAATGGAAGATATGTTCCTTAGAGGGTGTAGAGATGCACTAAGAAAGAATTTTTTTTAATCAACGCCTGAGAGGCTGTAATGGGGCGTGGGCATGTGTAACTGTTGTTACTGTATCTCGCAAACTGGAATAAATAGAAAGGCGCAATTGTGCATAGAGGTTTGCATTACACCGTTCCAAATCAAACACAGTTTATATCTGAAATTCACGCGGATAAAATTGTAGTTGGCGACTAGTAGTAACATGTAGGTGGTAAAAACTTTACGCTTCGCAAATTACAATGCGTATTATATTCAATACGTTTTTACTCATTCGTTCTTGTTCATAATCTTATCTTATTTTTTTTTTTTTTTTTTTTTACGAATGGGTGACTGAGGGTAGGGGAAAATTAATTGTTATTTCGTTATCTTTTATTAGAAATTTTTATTAAATTAAATTTTTATATCTAATAAATATCTAATAATGATATGAATAATAATAATATGGATAATATCATTATCCATATGTTCCCTAATGGGGTAGATCGTTCCCGTCGGTGAGCGCCATCCGCCACAAGAAATTTAAAAACCGCGTTTGTGCTTGCGCTCGGCGCCGGCGTTCTCGGACCCAACGGCCCCCCCGTTTTCTCGGCCACCGGTTGTCTGGAATAACATAAGAATTATTGTACATCTATATAACACGATATAGTTTAAGTAATAGCTTGTACTAGGGTCATTCCATGTCAAATCGACGAATGATTAAAAACGAACCCTTTTAATTTTGATAAAATTCGGTGGGATGTTTTCTTTAATTGCAAAACAGTTCTACCAAAGAAAAAAAATTCAAAAATTTTTTTTCAAAAGTTAGGCAAATTCGAAATTTCACTACTTCTCCAGCTCTTCAAGTTTATTTTTTAAATATCTCGAAAACTATCATAGCTGGAAAAAAAGCCATCGGATTCATTTCAAGGTGCATTCTTAACACTATAGAAAAAACTATATATCAAAAAAAAAATTTGAAAAATGCCATATTTGTCGGATTGCGTATTTTTTTAATTCGTAAAAATTGACGATGAACATTAAGTTTTTAGCTACATTTTTTTGAAATAATACCTTGTACTCATCTTAAAAGATCCTGAAATTTTCAGAATGGTATTTTTTTTCTTTTCAGATATATGATTTTTAAAGTTTTGGTAATAAATTTTTTTTTTTCCATCTTCATGCTAAGTAAAGCTAAGCAATCGTGTCATTTTGTAACTTTGAGCCGTGGGAATTTCAATCAATGAGATAATTATGTCAAAACAATAACATTATTGACACTTTTTGGTTTTAGTTTGAAAATCGAATCAGTTAAAGAGTGTTCCACTCCGCTATCTATGTATAAAATCATACATTTGAAAATAAAAAAACACAGTTATGAAAATTTCAGGATCTTTTGAGATCAGTACAGGGTATTATTGACAAATAAGAAGCTAAAAATTTAATATTAATCGTCAATTTTTACGGATTTAAAAAATTAAAAATTCTACAAAATTGGCATTTTTCGAAATTTTTTTTTTCATATATATTGTTTTCTATAGCCTCAAGTATGCACTTCAAAACGAATCCGACGACTTTTTTTTGCAGCTATGATAGTTTTCGAGATATTTAAAAAATAACCTTGAAGAACTAGAGAATACTAAAATTTTAAATTTTCCATAACTTTTGAAAAAAAAAAAATTTTTTAATTTTTTTCCTTAGGTAACATTTTGTTTTGGAATGGAAAAAAACATCACATCAAATTTCATCGAAATAAAAAGGGGTCGATTCCAACTATTGGTCGATTTGACATGGAATGACCCACTATGAATACTTACTCCGGCCCCGTCGCCCGACCTGGGATGACTGTCCTGCCTGGCTTCCCGGTGGCGTTGATTCGGATGGACCTGTAAGCGAAATTGAGTCAATTGTTGAAAATTGAACTCTTCTGTAGAAAAAGTATGAACGATGGAAGAGTTCATCTCGCACGAAAACGAAAAATGATGCTTACCGCTGGGCCCCGAATTTTGCATCACCGCCGTTGACGCGTGGGGCGGCTGCGGCGGTCCGGACGTCGGCACTGCCGGCTGCGGCCCCCCGAATGGCGGCAGTGACGGCCGCGGCCCCCCGAATGGCGGCAGTGACGGCCGCGGCCCCCCGAACGGCAGCGGTGACGGCCGCGGCCCTCCGAATGGCGGCGGGTGTCGGCCGCGGCCCGCTGAACGGGTGACGTGCCGGCTGCGGCCACCAAACGGGGCGGATTCCTGGCCCTGGCCCTGTATATGAGGTGGCTCGTAGATAATGGAACCGTTTGATAGGATTTCGGGACTCGTCCCCGGCGCTGACGGTTCCCGGTCGGGGTTCACGTTTCCTTCGTTGATA